>WBNO01010696.1:21926-68223 GCA_013400575.1 Peucedramus taeniatus
AGAATACAAACAAAACCCTCAATCAAGAAAACTATGCATTATATACTAATTACTAATACTTCCTTGCATCTAAGGAAGAAAGATTTAACAAACCTCAGTTAGTGGCAAGCTCCTTATAGACCACCATATTGTGTAAAAGAATATGAATCTAAAAACTATGATGAATTTTGTTGTCTTTGAGGATGTTATGGTGGAAGTAATACAAAACAAATTTATTATTCCATTTATATGGAATTTATGTTATTCCATTCCATTTCATTCCAAGTGCATTTGGAGTACTCTACAAAAAAACTTGGTAGTTGCTTGGTTTCAGAAATGCCCAAGGCACCAAAGGATGTTTAGATGCCTAAACTGAAGAGAAAGCAATAAGAATTGACCACCTCTGTGTCTTGGATGACTTGTGTCTCACTCAGATCCTAGACTTGATTAACAGATTCAGTTAAGACTTAGTGGTCTTCAGCAAGGTAGTGATAAAAGATTTTGTAACTTTTAAAAAGAAAGTTAAAATCCTAGCTCTTTAAAAGTACTTTTGCATGTATCATTCTTTACCATTTTAAATGCTAATACAATATTTTCAAGAGTAACCCCTGGAGAAACATTCCATTCCTTTCCTGCCCAGAATTCCTAGTCAAGAAATGCTTCATCTTGTTTTGGGTTTTGCTTTTTTTTTCGTTTTTTTTTTCCTTGTTTGTTTCCTGTTTTGTTGGGGGTTTTCTTGTTTGTTTTGGTTTTTTTTTAGATTTTTTTTTTCTTGTTGGTTTGTTGTTTGTTATTTTTTTTTCCTTCTGCTGCCTTGCCCCCCTGCCTTTGGGAAATGTTGCCTGATAAATGTGAGGCATTTAAAGCTAGGTTTTATTTTCTGGAAGACTGAAATAAAATAAATTTTATAGTTACTTAAAAAAAAAAAACTAAAAAACAAAAACATAAACAAAAAAACCCACAACAACAACAACAAAAACTTCTTCCAGCTGTCCTGGCAGGAATCTGAATTCAGAAATGGGAAACAAAAATAGGTCCTTTAGATAGAGAAGGGTGTATGAGTTCAGATAGCTAATGCAATCATGCTCTTCACATGCAGCCACTCTGCTATGGATTGAAAGTGCAAGGTATTTTTCAGGAGAAACATTAAGTCCTCCCAACACTGCTGAGAGCTGAATGAAACAATAATTACAGAAATGGATGATTTCAAAGAAGTATTGGCATTTCATATTGCAGACCTGGCAGTTCCATCAACTTCAGCAACTGAGGAACACAACCAGAACTCTCAGTTTTACTCAGAATTCAGCCTGATTCCATAATCCCAACTAAGTTATGAAAGCTTCTGGGAAAAAAAAACCAAAAACAAAACCCTAACAATAATGATAAAAAAAAAGGATAAAAACACACCAAATCCCCTTAACACTAACAAGAAGAGACTTTAAAGGTAGTTCCATGTATACTGCCCCTTCCTGTGCAGGAAAGGCCTTTAATGGCAAAAAGAGCTAACCAATTGTGAGCCAGGAGGAATGAAGACATCACTCAATTTACTTAGTAATATGTGGAAAACAGTAAAGATAATAAGGGAAATTTCAAAACTACTTTAAGGCTAAAAGAAATGGGAACCTACACTGATCATGATGCATCAAGGAGAGGAATTGACTGGAGATTACTGATGCTAATAACCCAAAAGTAAGATGAAGAGACAATCATCCCTGCCTGGCCCAAAAATAACTGCAGGAAATAGGAAAAGAAAGGGATAATGACTGGATTAAATAACTGAAAATATTTTGTTCAGTACAGGGGATTGGTGACAGAAATACAGCATGAAAACGAGAATTTGCCACTCATTAGAAAGATCCTCAGAACATCCCAGAGCAACAGCTACCCGTGGGTTCAGCTGCTGTGCAGAAAGAATTGCAATCTCCTGGGAGGAAGCACTGGAGCCTTGTCTCATGGCTGGACCCTAGGATTAGATAAGGTACATTCTGTACATGATTTGGACTGTGACAAACCCAGTGTCCTCCTTATCAGTGATCTGAGCTCTTCTCAGGTAGCTTTCAGGCAGGTGCACCAGGCAACTGTGAGCAGGAATTCTCAGGTGTGGTTGTAGGTAAAAAACTTGCCATGTGTGAGAAGCACGTGTTTTGGGCATTGCTGCTTCTGCTTGAAGATTATTTTTTTTAAATTACTATAGCTACTTTCATTATTTTTTATTAATTTTCTTGAAATGCTTGAATTAAGCAAGGTTTTAACTTCTCTGGCAACAGTGATATTAACCTGAAAATCTTTGTGTGTGTTTTGGTGGGGGCAGAATATGACTCAGCACATTGTAGTGCTACCAAAGATGGAATAAGATTCCAAATGCTCTCTCTTAGGAAAAGTGAAAGAACATATCAGTCCTATGAAGCTTTGCACCTGAAGTACAGAAGCAGATAAATTTATTGAAAATGGAGGAGAAGCAGGCAATAGTTAAGAGAAAGCAATTGAGAGAATTTGAAAGAATACAATGGAGGGGAATTATGAATTTCTATATGGCAGTGAACCACTGTTATTATTTTCTGAATCGTGTGTTCTCTTGATGAATATTTTTTATGATACGGGGCAAAAAAAATTAAATTAACACTGGATTTCAATAGTGCAGCAGAGCTAATTTCAAGTTGTGTGAGTTTAAACTAGGTGAGATATACATTGCTTAATATACATATTCATTTTTCCTAGACCTAATCAACATTTTGATAATTAATAAAATCATCTTTGCCTGGTTAATAGGAGGGCTGCGTTGTTCTCCTGGTTTACTTCTGGAGTAATCAAGATCTAAATATACACATCCTTTATGGTGTTTTCTTAATGTTTAAAACCTAGAGGTGCACTTCCCTTTTTATCCCTTGAGCAGTACTGCACAGACATGGAGCACTAATTGCAGCTTCATCTGGCATACACACAAAGTTACCATTCTTTTCTTTGAAAGTTACTTATGCAATTGGACAATTCCAAATTAGCCTTAGACCACAAACAGGAAGCTCATCTTAAGGCTCATTTAGCTGATGATGTTTCATCAATAGCAATTAAAAAAAAAATCTTGCAAATTGATTTTCTCTATTTTTCTTTGCTGTGGATTTGGTATCAAGCTCACTGAAGTCAGATTCCCACAGTTTTCCAGTTAGTAGATGAGACAGGAAGGAGGAAGACACTTCTAATTCTCAATAAAGCAATTGTTTACTTTTCATGCAGTCTCACTGAAGTCACAGAAGCTTTTCAAGGAATAAACTCCCTCTGTTATTTTACATCTTGACTAAACATTGACAATAATTCTGTTTTTCTGAAGTTAGTTATTGTGTCCATTTCAATTTCCCTCAATACAGAAATATTCTGAACATACTTACTCAGGTTAAGATCCAGAATTATATGTTGGTATTGGATATTTCTATGGGCTAAACTCTAGCTAAAAGCAGTAGCATTCATCTTGCTTGCCTGCAAAGCAACAGGAGAGCAAAAAGAAATATGCAAGCACTCTACCTATAATAGAACATGATTGCAGTGCAATTATATACAGGGTATTGTAAATATTAGTGGGTGTTATGTTAGTGATGCTTCAAAACCCATGCAGATTCATGAAGAGAATTTTTTTTTCCACTCCCCTTTCATTTATTCACCTGTGGATTACTTACATTCCACTCAATAGCAATCACACTAATAATAATAATTCCTGCATAAAAGTCAAAATGCACGTTGTATTTTTTGCCAAATATCATAGCAATTGAGCAGAAATAATGCAGAAACAGAAAGCTGTACTAAAATAGGCTTATGTAAATGTAAAAAATTGAAACATTAAAATCTATGCAGTTTATATTACAAAGAATATCCAGTTTTAGATGATATGCTTGAAAACTATTGTGATTTTGGCTAGCTCTGGACTCCTGGCTCTTTATTTTTGTCTGAAAAGTGAAGCTATGCTTATAGCAAAGAAACAGAAGCCCCAGTGATCTGTTCTGCTTTTCTTATTTTTAAGGAATTAGGTCAGTCTGAAAGTCAGCTCACCAGAATATGAAATACAACCTAAGTCCCAGGCTGAGACAGTAGAAGCTGAAGTTATCAAAGGTGAAAAAAGAGACCTTACAATACAAATTATATTTATCCAGAGCCTTAGATGTAACCGCCATGCGATTTTATAAAAATTTCTCATACTCTAAACAGACTATAATACAAGAAGCACTTGGTATTTCTTTTTTGTCTGTTCCCATGTGGGACAAAGCTGACAGATTAAAAAAAAATTGGAAAAAAAGAAAAGTGAGAACTTTTTTAGGTGATGTCTGGTTCTTTGATATATTTTAGATCAAATTTGAATGAGTGCTGAATGCCTTGATGACATGTCCAGTTTTGTGAGTCTTATGAAAAAATCTCTCAATAGCCAGGAAATTATTGACTTGGCTGTTCCATATAGTGTTCAGTTCTCAAAAAGGTGTATAATCTGAAGGAAATCTGAGAACTACTGCTTAGTGCAAGTGGCAAATGCCATCTCAGGAAAAAAAAAACAACTGTTATCTAGATAGCAATAATAATCTCATGCAATCCATTAAACCCCAATATAATTTTATGTTTTAAGTCAAATTTGCAACTCATTGGAGTCCCACAGTGAACTACAACATATTCAAATAAATTAATTCAGAAATGAGAAAGGGAAGCTCTCTTTGACACAATAAAGGGAGATGAGTATAGGAACAAGATTCCATGCCAGTACTCAGGTTCAGATGCAGCTGAGCTCTAAGATTATTTGAAGAAAAAAATATCACTGACAGCACGTCCAAGTGGCAGAATAAGGCCACATGTACAATCCTCCTGCCCATCAGACAATAAAATGTGAAGCAGAAGAGGAAAAAACCTCAATGCAAACTTTAGGTAGCAGAAGAACAATGCACATTTTTAATGAAATATTTGATAGTGCAATGTAGCACCTAAACTATAGGAATATGGTTTACCCAACACAAAATGAGATGATTTATTCATGCTTCAATGCTGGATTAGAGAGGATGAAGAGAACATAGACTAGATATGGAACAGATAAAGACAAAAGCTGGAACCAACATCTAACAGATAGAAACAGCAGAGCTTTAAGCAATCTTTAGATAAAACCAGGCAGCATCAATTATTCAGTAATTTGAAACACAAGTCACATCAACTCTAGGCTGATATTTTACACATGTACACTTGCACAAAAAGGAAGTGTACTTGTGTCCCATTCTTTTCATTTGCATGAACTATTTTACTGTCTCATATGTGGTACATATTCTTGATAATGTATTCAGAAACACTGTTTCATGGGCAATAGTGATCAAGCTATTTTTTTTCACTGAATATACAGCAAAGATAGGCTAATTAATTTAGATATTTAGTATTCACTGCTGTCGTGGAAAACTACAGACTACTTCTTTGGAGTACATGGGAAAACCAGTATGCTTTTGAGGAATGGACTTCACTTGAGGCAAGATTTTTTCATGTAGATATTTGTGGATAAATAGGAGTGAAGTAGCTTTAATTAGGCCTATACCTCCCTTACTATAACTCCTGAATAAAAATGAACAATTTTTTTTTGTTTCCATGGCAACTTTCCCTTATGAGACTTCTCAAAGACTTTTTGTGGTAAGAATTTGTTACTCAAATATGTACAGAATGGAAATCCTCAACTTTCACACTCTAAAAACAGATCAATTTCTCAATGTCAAGCTCCATGATTCTTGTAGACATGTCTGACAAATAACAAAACAAAACAAATATTTTTAACATTAAACAAACAAAACTCAAACTACATTTTACATGTCAAAAAAAGAAAAAAAAAGAACAGCTAAAAGGTTCATCACAGAAGGGAATATTAACTGGAAGTAATGGCTACATCTTCTCAATGCCTGGAGAGAGACTTGTAGACTAGAGTGCTTTCTTAAAGAAGAGCACCTGCTTCAAGCATCCATCTAGTTTTTAACCCTCCTATTAAATGGGTTTCTAAGGTCTTAACCCTGATTCTGTGACGAGTGCTTTTGCTGATGATAATTCTTAACTCGAGAGCAGAATACATTCTGTTCTACTCACAATAATGTTTTATAGCTTCTCTTTTTTAGACATTTCAATAGAATAATTAGGCTTGAACAATTGAGAAAGGTTGAGTGAGGGACACAGGAAAGAATGTTTATGCAGAATGCAGTTTATCAGAACTTTGGTGTGCAAAGTAGCAGCTTTTCTCTTTGGTTCCCTTTACCACCAGATTACTCAAGCCTCTGCCTCATGCTCTAAGCCACTCTTCTTTCTTTTATTTGAGCTTTATATTCTTTTCATTAAATGCCAAAACAATAAGTCTGTTGAAAACTCAAGAGTACTTGTAGACATAAGAAATTGCTCTTTCTTTTTTTTCTTTTGTCCTCCAAAAGTTACTGATAGGAAGAAAATAAAGATTATGGTAGATATGGTGGAAACTGTCGTGAAGCTGTTTAAGAGGATAAATTCAAGTGAGTATTGCAGATCTGAAGTAAAAGACAGTACCTTTGTACATCTAGAACTACTTATAACAAATTGCTCTTCATGTCATTTGGTGATCAAGCTATTTAATAGTTTGGTGTTGTTTATAAAACTAGCACAAGAATAAGGGTGATGAGGTGGAAGGAAAATTGTTACAACATAATGAGAATATATTCTCCCCCCAACAGAGCTGCAGGACATGGTCACAAATATCTAACTCTGCTAGGAAAGGGGAGAGAGAGGTGACAAAGAAATCCTGTCTTTCAAAACTCTCCAAACAAATCCCTCAGAGCTCGAATATGCTGACGTTTGCACCTACAAAACAAAAAGTCATGCAAAGCAAATACTGTGTAGTAGCTACAAAAGAGTTCAAAGTGAACCACTTTGGAAATGCTACAATAGAAGAGTCATCACCTCTTTCCAACGGGGAGATTGTGAAGATGTATTCATCCATTGTTTGGTTCTGCCAAAAAGTAAAGGGATCCCAAAGGAAAACAGCAACAGATTTCATGACTTTTTTTTCAGATAAAGTCTGCTCCAGCTCCAAGGCAGTTCCACCTGTAACATGCCAGACATCATTTTTACTCATGCTTCAACATCAACACACATTGCCCAGGTGGACAGCCCAAGTTTCAGCTGCTGCTGCTTTAAAAGATCAAAGTGCTTCTAAATGTCAGTGTTCATACATACTGTCATTGCCTGAAGTTTCTCTCTGGAGCTTCTGACATTTGAACCTTTGTATGGCAGGATGGATTTAGGGGGTTTCTTCCCATCTAAATTGCTACTTTGGCCATAAGTAATGTCACCTCTGAATACTGCATCCTAAGAAAGATAATGTTCTTTGGTTAATGGAATACTTAGTGGAAGGAGGATATAATTTACCTTATTTTTATTATCTTAAAGATGACAATGATTGAACTATATTTAAAATTATTGGCTCAGTGTACTGAGACACACAGCATCTGTAACTCCCACTGATCTCCAATAGATGTGGCAGTTCAACACCTCTTAAAATAAAACTTTTATAATATTTTCTCATTGTTTCTAATACCTCCTGAGAAGCTTGAATGAAAAATCTGTTTGAGCTCTGGAGTGTTTTCTTTCATAGCTCACATGTTCTGCTTTGTTATTGTCAGTAACCTCATGAGCCTTTCTTTGCTGATAATGGTTCATATAATGATCTGGGGGAAAATGAATTATTTTTAATAAAGGATTACACTGAGGTTATAGCTAGATATAAGAAAAAAAATTCAAATGGGAGTCTAGCAACTTGACAATACCTCTTTAATTTACCCAGCTTTTAGAGATAAGCCAGTTGCTGGATGTATTCATGGTAAAGGCAAAAGATGAGAGATTTAAGCTGAATTCCTTATTCTGGGATCACTTTTGGTTTGACATTGTGTAAGTCACCTGAGTTCCGTGTGCCATGGTTTAATTTAGCAATTTTGTATCTTTAGGATATAAAATACTGAAAAGTGGTCTATACTGTGCATTTAAAAAAGACCCTCCTATTAACTGTACACTCTGCCACTATTGTAACACAAATGTTATAAACTCTTATTTGGGAAGTGAATAAGGTAGAAATTGAGAATAGTATTCAAATGAGAAACTAGTTTTTTTACTGTCATTTTAATATTGGCAGCATCATCATAGCCTCTTTCTATCCTAGCACAGCTGCTGCACTTAATAGGCAAGCAAGCTGTAATCAGCCCCTTAAAGTTGTCAGTACATCACAGTTGTGCCCAATTTATCTGTTTAAATTCATTTTTAACTGTGCTGGCCTCTTTTTCTCTCCCCTAAAACATTTCAGATAAGGACTACAGATACATCAGAGTGGCAATATTACACAAAATTAATTCAGCGATGAGATAAATGTTTTCTATTTTGAGGAGGTTTTGTTGGTTTGTTGCTTGGTTTGGTATTTATCTTTGAAAAGGAAAAATTAAGTAAGCTGAGAGTTCACTAATTACAGTTCTCCAAATCTTTCCCACTCAGATGGGACAGAACTGGTATAGGCATGTGGTTCACTTGAAAATATTTTGCATTTTTTTTGTTTTCATGCATGCTAGAAACTCATGTGGTTTTTTTTTTTTTTTTTTTTTTGTGACTGTTAAATATATTTAGGCAGTATAGACAGCTAAACTAATATCATTGCACTGTTTAAATCTAGAGATGGGAGCCTGGAGTTGCAGTAAGCAGGAAAAAGGAAATCTCAGTGTTAAGTGACCAGTTTGTGGGTTAGCAGATTCTTCCTTTAGCAGTACCAGTACCAATCATGCAGCAAATTAAAAAAAAAAAAAAACAAAACAACAACAACAACAAGAAAAAGCACCCAAAATTTCACTTGTTACAAAAATAATCAGTATCTCCCAGTGAAATAACTACTGATTAGTCCTTCCATGATAAGCTTGGAGAGTGTGTTGTCCTGAATATAAAGGTCTGAATAATTTAATGAAACAAATTAAACATCTCTTAGTTCTCACCAAAAAGAGTTTTACTCTATCCCTGGCTCAAACTTTCATTCTCCAGCTAACTACCCTGGCAATATCAGAAAGGTTTTATTTCCATCTACTAGTTCTAGGGTTTTGTTAGTTTTTCTTCAATTAACTTGAGCCCTGATTACACACAGACACAACACTACCTATTCCAGCTTTCCTATGTCAGAGGATTTTGCTGTAAATCATAATAAAAACTAGTAAATTTTAATAAATACAGAAACATCAGCCAGCACACTTAACCAAGAATGCAAATGAGGAAATTTATTTTAAAAGGTTTTATACATATAACCTGTAAACTGATTTAACCATGAAAGCACACTACATATCTGCTGAAATATACTCACCTTTGGGATATAGTGCTTTTTCCATTATTTCTTAAACATAAATTTATACAAGAAAAGTAAAATAAACCAAAAATTCCACACTGTCTGAAAGAAACAGAAAATAATCCAGGAGAACAATTCCTGAATCTGATAATGCTGGAGCATTATCATTTTCTTACTTATTTTTCAAGTAAATTTTTTCCCCAGCCTATTTATCAAGTCATTGATTGGTTGTTTTCTTTCTTTCCCCTAGTATTCTTTCAGCATTTTTTTGACCTATTTCAGTTGCTTTGGAAGCTAGCAGAAAATAGCAAGGAATGTGAATGAGAATATCTTTTTCTAATGAAGCTCATCTTGGCAGTTATCAATTTTCCAGTTTATTTCTTGTGAGTTTTTTTTATTGTTGTTTCAAAAATATGTGATGAATATTCTTCCAGCTCCCAGTTCTTCAAGGCTTGGAGATGCTCAAAAGCCACTTGGATGTGGTTCTGAGCAAACAATTCTTGGTGGCCTCTTCTCTCTCTCAGGCCCAAATCTTAACATTTATGAAAGCCAAAGGAAGGCAATGAGAAAATTTCATCTTAGTGATACTGTTTGAGTAGAAGTCTCTTCAACATCTGGATGATATCATTCCAGGAAATTGAAGATGCCAAGAAGAATATTTCCCACTGAAACTTCTTCTGAGGGGAAAAAAAAACAAACAACCCAACCCAAACCCATAAAATAAACTAAAATGAAAACAGGATCGAGCAAGACTGGGGAAGAAAAGCACCCCTAAAAATCCTCAAAGCAGTTCAAAAATCTAGACAGAACATTGGAATGCAAAAATATTCATACCCTTGGCTCGAGAACTGTCAGTTTCAGCTTTCTAACAACAAAAAAACCAAAATGATGTCTGTAGCATAAATTCATTCTGTTTTCTTTTTTGCTCAGAACAATTCATTTCCACATCATTATCTTCGATCTAGATCAGCAGTCTATCACCCTCCACATAACTTCTCTTATGTTATGTAACAACTTCCTGGGTCTAAGTATTTTCATGTTATCTATAATGGTTTTCTGCAGATTAAGCATTCACATATTTTGTTCCTTCATTCTTATTTTTTAATTCTATTTAAAAACAGGATTATATTTCCCTAAGGACAATAATACCAAGAAGGAGAAAAAATGACAGAAAGGAATTTTATGGTTATGTAACTTATTCTGGAGACTGAAATCAGTGAACATGCTGGACAGAAAGAGCACATCCAGTGAGAAAGCAGACATTTCCATGCACATTCAGTTTTGAGTCTAATGTACTAAGAAAATGAAAAATAGAAATAATAAAAAAATAACCACATCAGTGAGAACACTGCAAACCTCGTCTTTCTGGGTTTTTTTGCTAGATTCTAATGTAGTAAATATCTGAAATGCATTTAAAGAGAACACAAAGGGGAATAGAAGAATAACTCTTAGACGTAAGTGAATGATGCACAGTCCAACAAACAATCTAAATTTGAGCAGTTCTATTCAAACACATCCCCTGGAGATCACTTTCAATCTATAAGAAGAGTTTATAGAGGCCGAAAATGTGAAGAGCTTCTTGTGAATTTGACACTGTTGCATATTTGCTTTTATATGTTATTCCTTTAAAAAGCAGAATGTAAGAGGTTTCAGTGAGAAACTAATATTTCCAGACTGGTGAATATGAGGGAACAAATTAAAATAGAATAAACTGCAATGATATCAAATTAATGCTATCTCACTGAAGAAAAAAAGATAGGATACTGGGTTTTTTTCTCATTTGCATATGAGACAGATGGGGTCTACATATCTTTAGGCATGACATTTAATAATCCTCAACAAATAGATCAGGCTCTTTTTTTTTTTTTTTTTTTTTTTTTTTTTTTGAGGGTCAGTGTCACATTCCTGCCCTACTTGTACACCAAAAAATGTGTGGGAAGAGAGCAGGGAGTTTATGCCAGTACAGTACTGACACACAGCAGCTCTATTTGAGCAACTGCTTCAGGATATGCCTCGAGCAACTTTCATATGTTAAATACTCATATGAGGGGAAAAGTAATTTTTACAGCCTAGAAAGGTTTATTGGATTCTCAGCTATGGTTGCTCCAAAGACTGACTCAGCAAAGCAGATATCAGGTAGATGTCTTCAGGAGCAGATTAATTTTTCTTGGATTTAGGAATAGCCAAAAAATCCAGGGTGTTCTGGTTTAGTGTTTAAGTCACACACAAAAAGTGTATTATTCCAGGTAAACAAAATGAACAAGCATTCAGTGAAAGAGGGACTGAACTTGATTTGTCTCCTGCGTGGAGATAATATCTCGTAAGAAAATTCCGAAGGGGAATAGGCAGCAAATTTAGAATTTACATTAGCTAAAATATATGTTAAATTAGATTCAAGAACAGCATGTGAAATCTGATACTGAGTGTGATAAATGCAGCTGAAGATCCCCAGAAGAAATGAAAGCAAACTGTTTTCCTACAGGAAAAAGAAAGTTGTCCTTAAAAATAAAATCATGTAAGACTGCTAATGGGTTATCAAGTTAATACAGTCCAATCCTCTTAATTGGGATAAATCCATAGATAACTTATTGTCTCTGCTTTAGAGAAGTAGTTCTTAAATCAGTTGTGCCACCTTCCAAAAAAAAAAAAAAAAAGAAAAAAAAGTTGTTTACTGCATAGCTTATTTTTGGACTTTTACATCCTGTTCCTTAAAGATGATGTGCCTTATTATTTCAGCTCAGGGAGAAATATATAGATTCCATTTAACTTTAGGACACAGGTAATTGCATTAATACATTGAAGAGCAATTATGCTACACTGTCCATGATGAAAAAACTTAAGTTGCCATTTTCTTCAATTAAACAGATTACTCTTACCTCAACATTTATTTTATAATGTATAAAAATAACTTACGGTCAACTCAATAAAGCACCTATGTTGATTTAGCCAGTTCAATAAAACACATATATTTCACATTAAAAACCAACAAAAAGCGTTGTCATGGTTTAACCCAGCATCTAAAACTTACAGAGGAAGTGGAAGTCACACTGGAAGACTAACAGTGAGAGCTCATGGGTTGAGATAAAGACAGTTTAACAAGTAAAGCAAAATCTAGGCATGCAAGCAAAGCAAAAAGGAGCTCATTCCCCACTTCCCATGGCTGGGCAGGAGTCCAGCCATCCCCAGGACAGCAAGGCTCCATCACATGCTGTGGTGACTTGGGAAGACAAAGGCCATGACTTGGAACTTCCCTCCCTCCCTGCTGCTTCCTCCAGCTTTATGCACTTATTATGATGTCATGTTGTATGGATCACCCCTGGGGCCACTTGGGGTCAGCTGTCCTGGCTGTGTCCCCTCCCAGCAGACTCTCTGGTGGGGAGGTGGAGAGGCAGACTAAGGAAAGCTTCTCTCTATTATCAACACTCTTTCCAGGCCAAATCCAAAACACAGCCCCCTACTAGCTACTGTGAAGGAAATTAACTCTACCTCAGCCAGCACAAATGTTTATTGAGTATTTTTGCTATCAAAGAGCTAGGCAAATTTTCACACTCCTCTATGCACACAAATTATTTTAGCACTCATTAAAATGCATCCCCTTTCAAGAATGAACAGCCATTAACCAGCATATGGGTATAAGGATAATTACTATATTTGCTATGCTGGTTACAAAATGCAAAAATAATGAATTAAAATTATTTTATGATTTAGTCTTCTGAGTGAGCACATTCAGTGTGAGACAGGTATCACATATGCTTTCCATGAACTATTCAGAGTAACCTGCAGTTAGTAAAAGTACTGAACCTTCTGTTCTGACAGTGTCTTCTGGGCATACAAACCATTACAGCAAAGACTGAAATGCTGTGGTACTGTACACCCAAAAAAGGATTTAAGTAAGCAGATTGTAAATATAAGATAACCTTACTACTGAGAAGAACCTAGAATAATAACAAATACCCCTACTTGCAGCATGACTTCCACCCTTCTCTGAAGGACAAGGCTTTCAGAAGAATTCTACCCCAAAAAATTCCACGGTAAAGCCTGTGACTAAACACAAACTACATTAGTCTGTACTGAACATCAGTACCCCTTTCTGTAACAAAGTTTTCTTAGCATGTTCCTCTTGCCCTTCCACACATCAACTTAAGAAATCTCTGAGGAATTTGCAAGACCTGACTTGATAATTTATTTGAGCATTACAGCTCTAGGGTGGACAGGAATACATAGTTATGAATGGCAACTAGCAGTGAATGTATTAGCCAGAAAGGATTAGCCATTAAAAAAAAAAAAGCTAAGACAACCTAGATGATACACAATATACACACAGTCATGATAGCTTTTTTACAGCCTGTGTGATGTAAGTTAATGTGGTCCTGGACTAAAGAAGATGTCTTTAATAAAACCCTGCTAAAAGAGATATAAGTGTATCTTGGGCTGCATTACCGAAATTGAAGGCAGCAGGTCTCTGAATGTGATCCCTCCACTCCTGAGCACTTGTGAGGCCACATCTGAACTACTGTCACCAGTTTGGGCTCCCCAGTAAGATGACTGGCATTGAGTCCAGTGGAGTGTCATGAATGACATGATGGCTGGGCCTGGGTAACACTGTCCCAAGAGGAAGCTGAAGACAGACTCTTCTCAGAGGTACACTGGAGGAGAATAAGAGGCAATGAACCAGGTCACAACCAGGGTAAGTCCAACTGGCTGTTTGGTAAAAGATTTTTGCAATGAAGGAGGTGAAATGCTAAAATAGGTACTAAGAGGTCTTGGGAAATTATTACCTTTAGAGGTATTCAAAACTTGACTAGATGAGGCCTAAGCACTGATCCTTTGACCAAGTAGTTTCTGGTGATTCTTATGTAATGGATTAATTTCCCTTTGATCCAGTCTTCATACGGATAAAGCTTGCAATGGCATCTGCATTTAAATTTCTCCCACCTAGAGCATCATAATGAAAGCTCTAATCTTGAGGCAGAAAAATCTTTCATTCCCCAAATGTTCTTTTACCATCATCTTTTTATCGCTTCAATGACAAAGATAAAATATGCCCATAGAAAATGTCTGATTTAACTAGATTCTGCCTGTTAACATGGACTTATACAGTCCTTTTTCTTTTTAAGGTGTCCTGAGTTCTATTAGGCTTTGATATGATTTAGGGAATCCAGACTACCTAAGAAATTGAGTGCCAGTGTAGGAGATAATCAGGAAATACTTGGTTCCTGTTGTAGTTTCATCACAGTGAATGAATTTAGCAATCATTGTTCCTAGTTAAAATCTACTCTGTTAGGATAAAAAATATCTTTAAGACAGCTGTCCTTTGGGTATTCTATGAACTAAATCCAGCAGATACAAAAGTTGTGTATGTCTGACTGCATATCCAAGGGTGTAAATCAGGAAGAAAGAAGCCATGAGCATGTATAGGTATTGCACATGTTTTAGGAGATTGTTACTTCAGCATTTTACTAATTAGAAATCTGTTTGCAAACCATCCTTAAACAAGGATGTACCTATAATGTATAGTGTATAGTATATACATAGCATATACTATATATATATATGTATATGTACGTATATATATGTGTATATATATANCTGCAAACCATCCTTAAACAAGAACCAACTGGTACTGCAGTTAGAGGCACAAATTTAGTAGTATTTTAACTATTCTAATTATTAGAGAAATGGGCTGTTTCTTTTTGTCTAAACTAATGGAGAAGATCACACCTTTAGCTAATATCCTTTCAGGACTGATTACCATTCATAGGCACTATAATTCTCAGAGACCTGCATGTTTCTAAATTCCCTAAAATAGCACTTGCCAGGCACCTCCTTTTTTATATCCATTCTTTCTTTTCATGAGAATACTAAGGATACACATTTGAGGCAAAGGCAGTAGGCACCACCACCATGAGGCTCTTCTCTCTTCTTGGAAACAAATGTAATACCAGGCACAATTAACAGGAAAATTATGGTACTATGTTGGGTGTCACTTAATATACTTCAAAAGAGCGAGGTGATAAAATTGTAGTTAATTTGCTAATAAGAAAAACAACTTTCAGCAAATTTTTCTTCCTGCTGCTCTGTTTCCTCCAGGAAAAAATGATACCAGCTGTGACTGCTCAGTGGACAGTTCTTTGATACCTGCACGTGACCATCTGGGCTCCCACCCCAAGTGCTTGTTACCAAAGCTGTGGCAACATTACCCTAGTAGTTATAAGAACCAGATATCCAACCAAGAGGAAATAAAAGCTATTTTTCAGACAGCTTACTTTAAAAACCTTTAAAAACTTCTACAGAATATAGCACTTTCACTGTCATGATAATCCAAGAACATTGATTTAGATTCTGCTAACACTGAATATTTCTTCTGCAGTAGCTCTTATGTATTGCATGTGATTGTTATGCAATCTCAAAAGTTCCTCCAGCATGATGACACTTCAGTTCTAATCTATATAGATTTCAAAATTCTGCTACTCTCTACAAAAGAATAGAAAAGGATCTCATTAAATTGTATATCACATCTATTCTGTTTGCAATATGTTTCCCAAACACAGCCACTCCCTGGTCATTAGAGTAGTATGTTTGACACTTTAAAATGTGAGACAACACTATATTTATGCCACAAATAGGGAAATAATCTAATGCATATCTATCAAATTACCTTCTACAAGTACCTGTGTTATATCATCTGATTAAAAACTGTGGGAGGTAAGTACTACATGAACTAAAACTTTCATCTTTAAAACTCTCTAGTATTTGGAACAAGGAGAGTGGGAAGTCTCCTATTAAACACACTTTTGATTTGGAAGAAAGGCAATATTGTATAGCAGCTCAACTGCCTTTTGCTTTTTCTGGCAAACTCTGAATATTCAGAAAAAATATTTTGAATAAATTCAATCACAAGTTATTAAAATAATTACTTATCTCTATATAGAAGTGACTTTTTTCTCCCCTAAAGTGACAGTAAATTGTAAGCTAAATTATAGGAAAAATGCAGTTTAAACTAAAAACAAAAAGGTTTTGAGTGACTAAATCAATGCATATTATGTAAATAAATAAGTTCACAAAAATGTTTGCTGAACATTATACACTATTTGATTTTTGACATCATGTGCATTTTCTTCAGACAGGAAAGCATCCTTACAGCAAGATGAAAAATGTATATTGAATATTAAAGCATGTGTAAATCACTTACATTGAATGTTAAAGCATGTGTTTATCACTTTGAATGATGTACTACACCTTCCATGCATCCAAAGAGTTGTAGACAAGACTATATGTAAGATTCTCCCTCTGAATTTTCTTATTACCAAAAGCACACCCATTTCTTTTCACACACAGAATTGCAGCCTACAAGTCCAGTAAATAAAGCATTATTATGGTTAACAATAGGATTCTAGGACTGCATGAGCCCTGCAAGATCTCAACCTTAGGACTTGTCAGGCTTCATTTGGCTTGACTTGCCTGTGGCTTTTGTTTAAACTTGTTTAGCTGTTATAGCAGTTGTTTCATGATCAGGTGAATATTACCTAATTACTTTTAGTTTTATCTTAGCTTTGAGCAATTGTGTTGTATACAGCCCACTGTTATAGTAATTTTGATACTTATCTGTAATTAACAGATAGTAATAACAAGTAGCCTTCCTGTGCAGAGTTAACTCTGACCCTAGACAAAGATGAGCAACAGAGATGTGCAGTTAGATAATTATAAAGGCCCTAAAAGTGCCAGCAGATGATGAAACCAAAAGCCCTCAGCCAGGTAAATTCTTCATTGGCCAATTATTGTTCATTAAAGGAAAGCTGCCTCAGGAGCTGAACAAAACCAATTTTAGGGATATTAAAGAACATACATCCAACATATGTAAAATATTGCATGTCAGGCAAATTTTGCCTCTGTGGAATTGCAGACCAAGATAGAAAAAGCAAAGCATACAGTTCTGGAAAAACATAAAGTAAGTCCCAGTATATCCTAGAATTAATTAGTTTTCATCTACAACAGCATATTCCTCCTGGTGAAGCACCCAGGGTGATTTATCAATCTTCCTGGACTAGGAGGGAGATTAGCAACAGGCATTTTAAGATGCAGAAGGAACATAGGCTGGGTAAGTACCATGGAAAGCATCAGTTCATTCCCAAAAATGCTACAGGTATTAAAAATGTGTCATCATAATGGGCCTAAAAGTAGCCATTTTAAGAATTAGCAAAGATTTTTAATTAGACTAACTATATCTGCATAGACATACACACAAAAACATTTGATATTTATGGTGTATATTTTTTTCCACAGAAATTTGGGAGTCTTTGGTTCGCTACTCTCCACTCTTTACATTTAGTCTGAAAAGCAATAGCTCAGTCAGGAATTACTGCAAAAATTCTACCACAGACTGTTGATTTCTTCTGTGTCCAACTCACCAAGCCCTGAGATTCAGATCATGGGTATTGCGGATCATGGGTGTCCACACTAAATGTACTGCAGCTCATTTAAGTCTAATTGTTTGAATATCACTAAATATATAACATGACTTTTTTTTTTAACCCGAAAAGCCCAAAAGCCAGGGAATACATATGCAAAAGAGCCTTTTCCAAAGAATGAAAACTGAGGGAAAAAAAAACCAAAACCAAGACATTAATGAGAATGTCACACAAGAGGAACCAAAGCAAATTCCAGTATTTTGTTCCACATTATCAACTATTCAAAGCAGTAACAAAAAAGGAAAGTTCTTCTCTATGAAGCAAAATATCAGTAGGTTTTGCATAACAGTTAAATAATATACATTGAGGAAATAAAACATCCATAATAAAGTTACAACAAAGAAATGTTAAGTGTTGTGAGCTCATGAGAGTAAATGTTCACTCTGACTACTAGCAGTAGGTGCATTTTCAGTAAAAACATTACAAAATAGGGAGTGGGAGAAGGATATCTATTTTAATCTTTTTACACAAAATTATAATCAAACTGTTTTTCATCTGATGAACAGTAGCCTGTTAAGGATCTTTACACTTGCAGCATTCATAAAATCAAAGAGAAGGGTAATATGAAAATTTATATTCATCTGGAAATAATGGATTTCCTAAGCTGTAGGTTACCTTAGTACCTACTACACTACAGATACCTTAATGAGGCAACTTTTTGAATTGTGCTACTAAACTGAAGTCAGGAAACACAAGAATTTATTTAAAAACTTCTCTGTGGTTCTCCAATTTTAGAACAAAGGTAAAATTCTAAACTAAGAATAGAAACAACTTTGAAGAAAATTTATTAAGGCAAAGGGAACACCAAGGATTTTTTCAAACTTTATAAAGCATTTACTATAATTTCTTTTATAACAGAAATTTTGAAATATCTTTAAACTGTTGATATAACACCTATGGTACAAGAACCCAAGCCTTAGTTTTTTCTTTCATTATTTCTTTTTTATCACAGATCTCTAGGTTTAAGCAAGTGGTAAAGCCATGAGGGTGATGCATTATTATTACCTTCAAGCCTTATATGCTGTTTATAATTTACAGTCCTGCTGGCAGTGTGATGGATCCCTGACAGATTTCTTGGACAAAATGGGCAAGTCCTTTCACCTGTGCAATGCATTTTCACCTTCACGACCTTCTTCTATGGATCAACCCTCTATCTCCTGCTTCAAAGAATACTATTTCTCTATCATCTATCAGTAAGACAGGAACATATGGTATTTAAATGAATTTATCATCAGTAAGAAAAAGAGAAACCCACACCTGATACAGTCTGGACTTAACAAAATGACAGCAAAGCTGTGAAAGCCAGTTTGTTGCTGCTTTCTTCTCAATTGACTTTATAAAGGCTGGATTTATTTACTGCCTTTTTTTTTTTATATATAAAAACATCCACTTTTTCTCTCCTGAAAAAGATCACAGAAGGCCCAAAATAAAGAAAGGATAAAAAAATCTCCTTGAATGCTGGTGGCAGTTTCCCATAAATGCTGTAAAATTTCGTGACAGAAAGATAAGCATAGCCTGTATGTAAAGCAGTGGTTTGAGGGAGCTACCTTGGTAATTTTGTTTCCAACAGATTTTGGAAACCCAAGTGAAAGAGGCCAGCAACTGCTGAAGCAGAACCTGTGCTTGTTGAAAACAGAGAGCCCAGCAGTACCTGAACAATACACTGCCATGCTAGATGTGAATTTGAACACTCAAGAAGGGGAAAGGTACAGAAAGTTTATAAGGTCATTGCTACATGATTGCTGTAAACTACAAGAGGCTGAATACCACTGATGCAAGACACAAAGGTTACAAACAGCTGGCCCAAGGCTAAAAATGAAAAAGTAATGGCTCAAAGGCTAAGCTGGTGCAGGACAGAAGGTTACAACTGTAAATCAAAAGCAGGTCTCTCTAGAAAAGGGAAGGGGAGCGCTAATGAAACAAATGTGAAGTCTAAGGACTAGGTACAAAGTACAGACTGGTTCAGATTTTTATGGTAAACTGATTTACTGGTATTTTTAAATTTTATTTTAAACTTATTTTCTGTTTAAAAATGACGTGAATGATTCCAGAACCGAGCCCCCAGGGCAGACAGATAACACGTCTTGAAAGAGCTGTGGGTTACAAAATATGCAAGTCTTGTCTCAAAAGAGTTGAGTAAAAATAAGCTATTTTCCCTAAGGGGCAGTTTCATAGTTTTTCCAGTAACCTTAAATATCGATAACAGTAAGCTGAACAGTACCAGAGAAATGATAAAGTTCTTAATTCCTTGCAATGCATTAGCCTGATTAAAATGATGAGATAGGCATGAATTCTCCATCCTGGCAGGCTGCTCTTGAAGCAGAGGTCAAAAGAGCTGGGCAAGAGATACATAAAGGATGAAGTTGTCTTAATTAGAAACATCAGCAAGCATTGCCATGTGTGGGGAAAAAAATGAAAAAGCCTATTGAGGCTGTTCTGTTTCCAGCCCTACTATTGTGGATTCATGGTTGTATGGCTACTGGAACTCTCTGACTGTTTCATTCACAAATGACTATATTTTCCAAGGAGAATTAATATTCTACAGTATTTAAGAATAAAAGAGACCACAAGTCTGGATGCTGTAGGGCATTAGCTTAACCCAGTTAGTCCTATATAAAAAGTTTAACAGTTAAGACTATGCTAAAGAATTTACTATGTATTTAGAGAAATTAACACATGTATAAGAGTAGTATAGTCTAAGCAATTTAAGTACCCTGCAGACAAATCGTTCCTTGAGTTACAGACTCTGTAACCAATGTCCCCCCAAAAAAATCAAATAATATATTTTGATCACTTAAATGTTGAGAATAATAATTTGAGGTAAGATAATAGATGACTGATCTTCTACTATAAGTAGATAACAGTTTATTATATGTAACACAGTTAAAAAGAAGTATTTTACAAGCTTGCCCTGAGAAAAAATGTAATCCTGTCTCTCCTTAGGATCTATATAGAGGAAAGTGCCACTGATGAAAACAAATACATGATTACATTTAATGTAACTATTCTTTTTGAACTTAAATTAAGCTCTCTTCCAAGCCACTGGGTGTTACAATATTCTAAGTAGCCTTAAATTGTCATACAAGTAGGATTCTGATTGTAAACACATGATTAGGCACAAAGTACTTTTATCAGTAACTCTGGAATTCATTGTTTCCTAGAGACTCTGATATATCTCATGGCATGACAGATTGTCAAGGTTCCCTGCATCAGCTGAACTGTAGAAATTGCATATGATGTCTTGGACTGAGGCAAGGTACTGCATTTCAGCTTAAACCTCTTTCCATCAAAAGCTGTACCAAGTCATGCAGAAATATCCCTAAGATCATCAACAGTTGGTCATTAAAAATAATAGACCATTGTGGAAAAATATCCAAAAGAACAGTTTGTGTCAACTGAACCAGGCTACTGTGTACCAAGATTTTTAGGACAGTAAAATGAAACCAAGTTATTTTAGTGCAGCCCATGCTGCATCAGCCAGGCTGTAAAACCAGAATAAGGGTGCTGTGACCTTGTGCTCACAGCAGGGAGATGCTGCGGGGCTATAGATGTTGGCTGCTCCAACCACCATCTCTTGAGCAGTTTTTTCAGTTTTGCCTCCTTCTAACTTCCGTTAGGGAGGCCTCAGACAAGGCTTCTCACAGCTCTCACCATTTAGTTTTCTAAAGCACCATAGGAGAGCTGGCCTCGAACACAGGCAGCCTAATCTATAGGAGGAGGGAGAAGAAGATGCAGATCCAGGTATTGAACTCAGGACTTTGATGCAAACTCTCCCCACAATTTATCTGACAGCTGGCATGGTGTCTTCCCTGACTGCTGTACATCAGCATCACAGCTTGAATGCTTTTAGCTTAAACACCCCTAATTCTAATGCCAGTTTATGTTGCTGTAGGTGATATCCTCCAACTCTACATAATCTCTATATCAGATGGTTTGGAGAGAAATCTAAAAGTAATTTCTTCCTGCATGGGGAAAATGATGTTCCATCTGTCAAAGATATCTTCTACTATCCTTTATAGGTTATTCACATGGACAACTGGGATTTCTTACCTTATTTTGAATATGTAACTTAATATTGAGATTACAGAAAAATGGGCTTCAAAACCAAAATGGTCTCGGAACAAAATTACAAGTACCAGAGACAAACATAGCATGATGTGAAAATGAAATAAATTGCTGAAGAAATTTTCATGTGTCAGCTGTGAGATAGTAACTGACCTTGTAAATTCTGAGCCAATTTCAAAACACCTAAAACAGATCAGGATAAGCCTGTAAAGACAGAACACGAACAAAACTTCCCAGTTCCCAGAATTGTTGTGTATATTCATGCTAGGACTTGACCATTATCTGACCTACACTACATTATTCATACAAATTTCCTCAGGACACACACTTCCACTGTGTTAGAACATTAATACCGTGACGCCTCTCCTCTTTTTCCTTCTGCCTAACATCTGTGTAATCACAGGTTCTCAGCTCACAAAGGTATCCTAGCAGTCAGCAGCTGGAAAGTACTGAAGCATCCTAGCTAGGCTATTAGTGTTGTACTACATGGATTGTGGCACTGTTGCAGAATAGGCCAGATTCACGAGCCCCCTCCAGTTGCTTTCCACTGCTCTGGTAATGGAAAGCAGCCGTAAACCCACTTTAGCTGAACATTTAAGCTGGGTCTATGGTTATTTTTGCACCGTCTGAGAAGCACAAAGCAGCTGGAGCCCACTAACAAATCTGGATTTCTATTTATGTATTCTGGCAGTGAGGGATTAATTTTCAGACCATATGCAATTGCTTACTGGTGAGAAAGGTTTTTATACTTTCCACATAGATATTATGCAATATAACATTTTAAGAGGGTGTATTAGTACAAGCTGCGAGTGATTCAAATCAGACACACGCAGTGTTATAAAGTCAAACACTTTCCTTTTCTAATTTAAAATTGTTTTCTCATAGAATAAATAATATTTTACCCTTGAAGGGTTTTCTTCCTCTCGTTTTTGGGAAGACCTGATGGGTCTCACAGGTCATTCACAGTTACGAGAGAAACAACAACAAAAGAATCCCTTTTCAGAGGTGAGATCTTACATTCTTTACTGAAAAACAAATTATTTGCTTGGATGAAAAGCTTTTGTATTCCAGTGTAATTGCTAATATCTGTGGGGCGTCTTGGAAAATGAGATGCTTTGTATCAAAGAGTTGTAACTTATCCCTGTGCATAAAATCTAAATAAATAAATTGGAGCAGACCTTAAGGCATCATGCAGGGAGGAAATACAAGGAATATAGCTGTAAAATAACTGGAAAACCTCAAGTGATAACAAGTGGACAAGCTAAAATTGTTTCACAATGGGACTGGAGTCATCTGGCTATATGGGTTTGTTGGTGGTGTGAAGGAAGATGGAGGGAGTGCTTTTCTCTGGGCATTGTATTTTGTGAAGAATCTTAAATCCCCTGCTGTTGCAGTAAAAATAGCTGCTACTGGAAGAGTCAGTCGAGGGTGGATTATTTTTCTCAGGCTATGGAGACTATTTTTCTTGATTAGTGTTCTAAAATTAAAAATCTGACAAGTTATTTTACATACATCAGAAGAGATTATGAGTGAAAGAATTGCAATCTCATCAAGAACATCCAAAATGAAACATTTTATGAAGGGATAAATACCTTCCCCCCTCCAAGTCTGAAGAAACCATGGTGAAAACATGAATAAAAAAGTTCATTTAGAAATAGATGATCTGGATATTCTTTCAGGAATATTAACAAAGCTCAATAAGAGTTTTGGCTGTGAGAACTAGCTAACACTTTTTTTTAAAGCATGTGATCAGTCAAGCTACCTAATTCATGAAGATTAAAGAAAAATACATCCTATTTAATGGGTCTCTGCTGTCACTGGCCAGTGCTTTCACCTATGCAAAAAGTATTTTTTTAGAGAATGAAGATGCATAAGAACACTGTCAGTAGCACAAGACATGGGAATAGCTCTTGGTGTTAAAAGATTTATTTTATCAGCCCTGACACAGACCTGTGTAACACAGACCTCTGCAGATCAGAGAGACCAGGGCAGCAGAAATCTAATGCTCAGGATCACACCACACAAGCTCTATATCTGCTTTGGAATTACATCAATGGTGCCATGGAAGCATCTACTTCAGCCTACCTGCTCCAAACAAAACCTCTCAGCTCACTCTGCATTCCAGATAAGTACATTCATCAGAGGGATATCACACCTGGTGGGATTCTCAGAGATGTGCCAGAAGAAAATGTAAAAAAAGAAGTGTAAGAGAGAAAATTGCTTCCTAAAAAAAGGATCAGTCAATACAAGGAGGCATGAGGAAAGACACAGTCAGGCTGAGCTTCAAGATTAGGACCTATAGCAATAATAATGAAAAGTTTAATGTGACAGATATTGGACAGATAAGCAAGAAGGCAGAAATTACCTTTTGAATATAGAAAAAGAGAAATAAATCTCGCAAGAATTTTGACAAAGCTGAGGAGGCAGGAAAGGAGATGATTTAACTTCAAGTATGTGTATAGAGCAATGCATATGATTCTTCAGGAATTCAAAAGTTCATGGCACATAGCAGGGTCTTTGCCTTTTCTTTCTATTTTCATGGAGTTTCTAGTAATTAGAGCATGTGAAGCTTAGCCTAGTGATGCCAAGCATGAATCCTGTATTTCAGGAAGCTTATTTAAATTTACGATTATTCCTATCAGAGTGAGAAACTTCCATTTTTGAGCTAGGAGTACAAACTAATATTTGGTATTAATGTTCTCACAAACTTCATATCTTCTTACAAAGTGCTCTTGACACTCAATGCCACTGTACACGTTTCAAAATAGTCTGGATATTCACATGACTGCTACTAAATTTATCTCTTCTTGTAATCACAGTGAAATTCATCTTTCCTAAAAAGTGCTCAAATACATTTTATTCTTTTAAATTTACCAAAAAAAGATCCTAATTTGGATATAAAAATTACCTTGGTCTTGACTGACAGATTGCTCCAGTTAGGTATTCAAAATACTCAACATGACTGGATAAGCCAACATGCCATGATTAATGTAGTGAAGGTTTGTCTTTAAGAGACAAGCATGTATCTGTTCCTTGTTAGCATTTTGAAGAGATGACTTTTATTATTTTAAAAGACAAACTGTGTTACTTGCTGAATTTGAAAAACTACAAGATGGGGTAAACGTGACTTTATTAATTTCTTCCAATGTGCATTTTGTCCCTCTAATTCTCTCAAAATGCCACTGCTGTAATATACCTTGGTTGCTGCAGTAATACTTGTATAAAACTTTTAACTGAGATTTTACTCAACGTTTTCCAGAAGAAACTAGCTGTCTGTGGATTAGATCCAAAGCCCATTGATGTCAGAAAGTCTTCTGTGAGTTTTGCCTCAGGACGTAAGTGCATGGAAAAGCTCATGACAGCATCTGTCAAGAGTAATTTGAAAGAAAGATTAATATTAGCAGCAACGACCGAGAACCAGGAGTTTGACCTCCTGCTATTGAACCTTACTCAGACAAGTCGGTGAGAAACCTGTAACCTTGTGGTTAAAATTATACCACACCATTTGGAAGCCTTCCAAATCTCTTGTAAAGTTTGCACAATATAAAGAGTGTGTGATCTCATATGAAAAATGATTCCAAATGTTAAGTGCCCTTGTTGCTAATTGCTTAAAAGAAATAATAATATTTTTTTAAGTACAAATTGCACCTCTTTTTACATTTCAGTTTGTCTAGCTTCAGTAATGGAAATTAATCTGGCAGAAAAAAAAAGTTTAGTAAAGAGTCCTTTATTGTCAAAAACATTCCTCCTGTGTAGGTACTTGTAGAAGATGATCAAATTACATTTTAGTTGTCTCTACAAAAGGCAGAATGGAAGCATTTTGCACAAATAATTTGTACCAGAACAGCTGGAAGGCTTATCAGCTTATCCTTATCTCTCAAAATAGCTCACGAGCTCCTCTGAACCAAGCCAGGATCATGTGCAGCCACACAAAAGGGAATACTAGCAGCAATTGTGGTAATTTCTTTTAAGTTAAGTGGCTATGTACTACAAGGAGTAAAACCACAGAAACCAAAGGTATTAAGGTCTTACATTTTGACTGCATTCAAGTTGGAAAATGCTAAAAAATATATTCATGTACACATATCTATGTGTAAATGTTTATGCATATCTGTATAAATGTGCACAAACATGCACATATGCATGTATACCTGTAGATATAAAAAAGAGTTTCCATTACCATGATCAAAAACAAATCAGGCAGTAAAAAATTCTGAGTCAACATGTTAACACTAAAGAGATTTTTCAATAAATGAAGGCAAGAGTCTTTTCAGTATAATGTTCTGTGTCATAAATATCTTCCTAGGTTCTATAATGGTGTTAATGCCCATTGAATTCAAGTAGCAGTTGCAATACAATGTGCCATAGTGTTTATCATTTTATGAGCAGATTATTTTTTTAAAGCACTTTTAGAACCATTGCAACACTCAAGACATAGTCTCTTGACATTAAAACTCTACTTAAAATAATTCATGCAATTGCATGACAAAGAACAAAAATATTTTGGAACTAAAAACATGATTATTAGCTTTTATTCTTCAGGACAAAGTGAGTTTTAATAAGAGGCAAAATTCACTCTCATTTTACCAGTTCAACAGTACTTTAAATACATTTATATTACAAGAATAAGCAGAGTAGAATGATCTAGCTATAAGCATTATTTTTATTTTGGTGCTATGAAAAAAAATCTAATTGTCTTTTTAACACCAATGATGATGGCAGCTATGTTGATAATAGCTTTACATAATTCTTATATTTTATTTATGCTAATATAAATATACTATAATAAAAACTTAAAACACAAATAATTATAAACCAAGCCTGATTGTGCATTCTATTAATAATAAATACAAACAAACAAACAAAAATCTGTATTTTGAAAGAAAACCAACCATTTAATCATGAAACAGCTAAACCAGGTGTATTGTAGTAATTTACCTAATTATGAAGGTATTGCAGAGTATTAATTATTTAGCTAAAGATTGTAAGATAGATTAAAGTTTAGCATATATATGTTCTTTTCAGACTGTTTTATAAATTGTGATAAAGTAAATTAAATTTACCACTCTATCATGTCTGAGGAGTTTTTTCTGTTTGTTTAGGAGGTGTGTGTAGTGTGTGCTTTTTATTCTGTGTCAAGTAAACACGATGGAACATTACAGAAGTTTGCTAGAGTACTGCCCAATTAGGCTTTTCCCTTCCTGATAAACAGAAAAACTCTAAAAGGGAGGGTACATAATATATTTAAATGAGCACTGTGCACTAATAATCCACCCTAATCAATTATACAAGGTGCTTTAAAAATGTACTTGAAAAAAATGTGTAGGTTTGCTATAGCTAAGTAAATACATTTTTCCCTTTTAAGGCTTGCTGGTTTCTCTTGTTATTTGACTGTAAATTTCAATTCCCAAGTTAATTGAAATGGCATTTCCATATAAGCAATATATCAAACTGTTGAATCTACAGGCATCAACAAATTTAGTCAACGGTTTTAAATAAATATGTTGGAGATAATTTTAAAATAGTCTACATACTCACCACTTTACTATTTTCATATTTTAGATATGAAGCAACTGACCAACTGTTCAATGTTGTGCTTTACTAGACCATTACAATACTTGAGCTGTAATAACACAAATCATTGTAAATATAAATATTATTTCAGAATGAGTATGGTGTGAAAGTGCTTTTAGAACACTGTAGCATCATGAACTTGCAATTCATTAATCCACATGCAAGGAAGAGACTATGAATTTAAAATCACTGTTGAAATATTTTCTCTAAGAAAATATCTATATGACATAGAATTTTTTTTTAAAGGAGAACAGCTTGTTTGAGAAAGGCAAGAGTTCACCTTAGTATTCAGGGCAGGGAGGATTCTTTTATTATTTATTATTTCCCTCCTTTCCCATCACCTCTTGTTACAAATGAGAGTTTTGGTCACCTCCATTACAGAAACATGAAATCATCTAGGTTTTACAGTCTGAATATAATCCTAATATATAGGAAGATTGCTATCATCTTAGCTCACAGTTTGCTCAGGGTGAAATACAGCTTTGGGCAAAAATCCCAGAAACAGCTAAATCATCAGGTAACTTCTATCTAAAACTACTCTGTGGACATAATTACACATTTAAATCATATCAGCTTTGTGCAGATATGATGCATAGGGGCTGCTCAAGAGATGCACCACACAGTTGTACCACTCTGATCAGCTTCCATGTCCCATGGCTTGTTTCAGTATCACTAAGCTTGGCCCAAGGCAAGATGAGCAAATTGTGAGTTTTTGGTCTTTCTTTGTACTGATTTGAGAAATGTTTCAGGAGCAAACACCACAAATTTGGCTAACTACCTGAACAAAAGAAATCCAGACAGTGAGAAGAGCTGGCAGATTGACTGCCAGCTGTTTGGAAAACAGTCTCCCTTTCTCCTGGTATTTGTGCTACCTTAGTCTAACAACTTCATCAACAACTCCCTCTCTCTTTACAGAAGTGTGAACCTGGGAGAAAAAATACCTCCGTAGTAAGTTGTGTTTCTGCATAGAATTTACTTTAATACACCCCCAAATCCTCCTTCTTTTGGATATTGATTCTCAGACTACTTTTGATATAAAAACTCACAGAGAGCAAACAAAACTTCTTAACTACACTAAATTTCAATAAATAGTTTGCATTAAGTTTGATACTAAGGACATGGGTTTATGAGGTGTCATTGATCAGACCTTCCATGCTCCACCACGATATTATGTGTTGTGGGGGATGTATTCTCTCCAAAAAAGCACACCCACGTGTTCAAACCTACTTTTTAAAGAAAAATATACATTGACTCTAATTACCTTTTAAGATGTGGTTTGTATCCCTGCCAGAGCCACTTTGTTACACAGCATAAAAAGGCTATCAGAGAGAAAAGCATTAAAATCCTGAACATTTTTCTAGAGCAGCATTTTGAACTCTCGACAGATGTCACTAATGTACCTGATTTATAGTACATGCACTTTTACATTTTGTCATTTATATTGACTTTCCATTTGACACTCTCTAATGGATAATCAAGGTCAACTAAAGCATAATCAATTAGTCTGCATTAATTGGTGGCCAGAACTACATTTTTCTTGTGATTTCCGACATATCCATGTACTGTACATCTTTCCGCTTTCCCCAGGGTCCCCCTCAAGCATGTTGCTTCCAGAGCAATTATAATGAGTTAGAATGTCTTTGTTCAATGATATTCCTGCAAATTATTCTCCATGAGAACCAAACAGAAGGCAAATTTTGCCTTAAAATACTCCATGCTTCTATCAAAAATATCATTTTCTCTTTTAGTGGCACATTGACAGTAATGCTATAAAAGAGACCTTGACAATCAGAGTGGCAGGTCAGAAGGCAGGCTGAGAACTACCACCTCAGAAAATGCACCTGAACAGGGTAAGGGAAAAAAACTGAAGAACAAAAAAATCAAAAGTCCATCTCCCTGCTGTCTAAAAGTGTACAGAAAGGAAAAACCTGTTTACATTGAACCCCTTTTGCTCTTCTATGCAATGTTTTCTCTCTTCCCTACTTACCCAGATTAATCTACTCCTGAGTATCTTGTCCCTAGCATTCCTATTAACTTTGGAAACACCTTGAATTTCTCTTTGAGACTTAAGAGAATCACAACTAAACTTCATTTGATCCTGAGAAAAGAAATTCCTAATTTGAAGTCTTGAATGTCTTCTAGCCCTAATTTTGAGTATTATGAAAATACAAAAGAAAGCCATGCAAACATCTGACAAGCACCTGCCTTATTTTTTCCTCAACAGACAGACTGGGATGCTTGCCCTGCTGACAGTGATGATGTTTGGGTTTTGACTTTTTTCTTTTATATGTTCTCTGTATTCTTCACACATACATTTGTAACTCTGTTGTACAGAGTTACAAATATATGTGTGAAGAATACAGAATGCATACAAAAGAAAAAATGTATAAAAAATAAATATTAGTCTCTAATACCTCTTGTGTTAGGGACTAGTTTTCCCAGTAATTTTCCATGGCCCTTCCCTAGGCAGAAAGACAAAACAAATTCCAGAGCCCCAAGCCCTGGGAGGTGCAAGGCTCAAATGACATCTTGGTTCTTCCTGGGAGCCAAGGCTGAGAACAACTCTGTGAGATCCATTCTCATGGACAAAGTACAGCTGGTGCTGAATGGGGGGCTCCAGAGAAGGGGCTTGACCTGGAGGGAATTGCATCACCACTTGTCCTCCTAATTGGTGCTTTTTATCAATTATGCTAATTTCCTAAAACCTATAAAAATGTACTTTATAAGTACTGGTGGGAGAGGGGTGGTGTGGGGGTGGCTTCTGTGGACATCTTTCCATAATTGCTCCTGAAGGCCTTCATTAAAGATCCTCTTTTGTACTACCTCCTTATTAAAATTATTTTGAGTTTCGTTTCCAGGTTGGGAAAAAGGCAACAACAGGTTCTATACATTCTGATCATTCTCTCATAACAGTGATGAAACTCTAATTTTTGGAAGGTAATGTCCAGGGAGAGGTTCCTTGTTGTTTGTGACCAGTGACTGGACCTAAGGGAATGGCTTGAGGCTGAGTCAGGGGAGGCTTAGGCTGGATATCAGGAAAAAATTCTTCATCTAGAGGGTGGTTGGTCACAGGAACAGGTTCCCCAGGGAAATGACTGCAGCACCAAACCTGACAGGGTTCAAGAAGGAGGCACACAGTGTGACTCTTGGAGAGTCAAGAGCTGGACTTCAGTGATCCTTGTTGGATCCCTCCCAACTCAGGATATTCTACTATTTTATGATTGTTCCATAAAGCCATCTTGTTCTTTGTGTTCCTGGATGGGTCTCCTATACAATGATTTCTGAAGAGAAGTGTGAAGTTTACCTACTTTCCGCAGCAAGGAACCTCTCCCTGGATGACACCTTTACCTTTCAAAAACTGCAGGGAGCAGTCCTGCAATGAAGTCAGACAGCTTCTGAATCACCTTGAAGGCATCACACTGGACTGCAGTCTGGGCTCAGACACTTAGAAAACAGAGATGCTGCATTACCAGGGCAACCCAGGGCAGTGACATCTCAGCCTTTTTGGTATTGTCATTTGTCATGCATCTTCTGCCCCACTGACCAGTAAGAGCAGAGGTTCCTTAGTCCTTTTGCTGTCAGTTTCCAGGAATGTCTTCATTTTAATAGTGCTCCCTTTTAGCTCAGCAAAGCAGGACTGACTTGTGTAGACAGAAAGTAACAACTTGGGAATGACCAGCAGTCACTTTCCTAAAAATCTCTCTCTACAAGTGCAGAAATAGCATGCTAACTTGAGACCTCTCAAAGAAAAACAAGCAACTAATGGCCTCTGATAGCTTGTCACTCAGAGGTAGACTAAGACTCTAGTTTAAGGGCTTCACACAAGTACAACAATTATTTAGGTTGCTGCCATGGAAACTTACACTGCCAAGAGACTCATGGCAAGTGTCATGAAGCTAATGAAAATTTTCCACGAAAAAGAAAATTGTTTGATCATTTCATGACCTGGGTCAGTGCATTTTGGATTTTGCCACCCGAGGCAGAAGTTTCATGAATATCCACATCAGATCCCCTTCCAATATGGCTTCTGACATTGTGCTCGAGCATGCTGGGGCACCCAGTGCAGCAACATGTCACAGCAATTCTCTTGCAGGTTAATCCCTTGGCTGCCACTCCTGTCTCTTCCATGCTGTATTGAAATGTGCTCACACATGAAAGTGTCTAAAGCCAGCATGTTTAAATACAGAACACATCAGGAGAAAGGCAATATGAAAGTTGCTTTGTTTGAGGTGTGTTCTATGTCCTGCTTGCTGTGTGTCCCGTTGGCAGAGCACTCCTAGGCCAGCAGCACCCTGTAGGGCAGAGCATGGCAGAGTCTTTGCAGGTCTTGACCACTCATCCTTTGTCCTTTTGGACATTTTGCTTCTTACCTATTTCAAAATAATACCTCCTAATGAAAGAGTGAGGAAGTCAATTACCATTTATTTAGCCCCCTACACGAGAGACATAAACAGCCTAAAATGCCAGGCTTTACTGAACATGCAGTCCCATCTGAGACATCCATCACCTTAACAACTCAAAATTAAGAACAGGTGTCCTATTCACAGAAAGATAACATACAAATTCATAGGACATCTCCAAACCTCATGAAGAAGGAGAGGTTGTGGGAATGTTCTTTTCACGCTGAGGAAAAGAAGGATTTTAATTATTTAGCTTGATTTTGTCACTATAGCAACAATGACTGTTCCAGGTTTTCTGCTACTGTTGAGCTTCTTATTCTGACATCCAATGCTGCCACGGATTGACCTTGGCTGGATATCAGTAGCCCATCAAGCTGTTCTATCACTCCCCTCCTCAGCAGGAGACAGCAGGGGGTGGGATAAGATGGAAGAAAGCCCTTGCGGGTCAAAATAGCAACAGCTTAATAAAGCAAAAGCAAGGCCACACACAGAGGCAAAGGAAAACAAAATATTTTTCCAATACTTCCTATCAGCAGGTGATGTCCAGCCACTTCCTAGGCTTCCACAGACATAATGGCTGCTTCAGAAGACAAACATCTTAAGATCCAATGTCCCTCCCCACTCCATTTCTCTTATCTTTTATTGCTGAGCTGATGCCATATGGTCTGGAATATCCTTTGGGTCAGTTTGGATTAGATGTCCTGGCTTGGTCCCCTCCCAAGATGTTTCCTACTCCCAGCCTAGTTGTGAGGGGGGAAGGAAGGAAAGGGTGATAATGCTGTGCCAGCACTGCTCAGCAGTAGCCAAAACACTGGTGGGCCACTAACATCTTTCTAAATACCAATAAAAAGCACAGCTCTGTGAGTGCTGCTATGGAGAAAATTAAATGAGCACTGCTGTGGAGAGGATTAAGTCAATTTCAGCCAGATCCAATACAAATATAAATGCACAATGCCTGTGCCAACACCCTTTAGGCCAAATAAGAGAAGGTAGGCCAAGATTGGTCAGTGTTCCTTTCCAGGTAATACTAAAACCCACAAACAAATTGAGGTGAAGGAGAGAGACAGAGGCACTACCAAAAGGAGAAAAGAAATACAAAAATGCATCCGTAGCTGTTGGAAGACTGGCATATCTGACAGTATTGTTTTAACACAGCATGAAAACCAGAATGACAGCCCAGTCATGCACTTAGAGCAACTCTGCCAACAGTGGTTTTCCTCTTCCATAAGCCTTTTATGGGCCCTTTATTTCCCATGTGACACTGTAGGAACAGGTACTTCACAGTGGTGCCCACCTTCCCTCTGCACCAGCTTGCTGCCCCACTTTTAAAAGCTGATTAAGACTTCCTCAAATACCATTCTATACCAGAAGGGAAAATTCCTAAATGAGTCAACCAACCAAAGCATTGAGAAAGGCAAGTTTTTTCATCACAAGACAGAAGGAAAAAAAAGATGACACACCTGGCCATGGGCTGTAAATATGTGTATCATCCTGTTCTCAGTAAGGCCTAGAAGAGAGCTTTTAAACCTTTCACAGTACAAACCACCATTATGTTCCTCTTCCTCACAGTTAGGGGTGTCCATATAGCTGCAAAGTCTCTCCCTAGCAGAAGGGGAGAAAGGAAAAGAAAAAAGAACTGCAGGGTTTGGGAGCTCAATCAGTATTAATGTTCAGAGTCATTAGGACAAAAGTTGCAATATGAAGTTCCTGTTTAGACCATTTTGCAAATATCTGCTCTGAAAAAATGCCAGACTTGCCAGCTTACAAGGTAGGACTATAAATATTTACATTTATCTATAGTTTTTAGGCCTGTTATTTTCAAGTTAACAACAGGGTTTAGGTTTGCGCTGTTCTGCAGTTTAGAGCTGTGAGCACTTAGGCAAAGCTTTTTCCAGATCACTTCCATAGAAAGAAAGGGGGCAAGTATAAAAAACATTCCCACCTGCCTTTGCAGCATTCAGTAAAACTGTTGTTACTTCCAGAGCTGTTATTCAAGTTGGTGTATGGAATATCCATTTAAAAACAACTAGAAATGATGAAAAGAAGGAATTCCTTAACAAATAGAATTATATTTACTTAATATACCAAGAAGGTAAGAAAACATTGTGCCTGATTTGCACAAAAGTTACTGCTGTTATGAAACACTAAAACATCAAACAGCATTACTTGTCAAATCAAAATTCATTTAATAAATTCACTGGTGATTACCTTAGGGACAAGCATGAACTGCTGCTTAATGGTTCATTTTTAAGAAATTGGTCAAGGAAATGAAGTTGCAATGCTTGCCATCTGTATTAAGGCTCCTGAAAACACTAAAAGGAAGAAGCCTCACAGCAATGTATTCAAGGCTGCATGCTGAAACTTTCAGGCATCTTACTCCTGAGAAATAAAGCTACATTTAAGAAGAAACAGATCACTTGTGGCATCAGTTCACACTGTGTGGGAAGTTCAAAAGAACACAGGAAAATTTGCTGCATTCTTTCATAGTGCTGGATTAGAGCATGAATATCAGATCTGAGCTTCTTATTTTAAAGTAGGATGAGTGAGGAATTCTAAGGAATTACTTGCCCATACCTTGAATCAAGACAATAATTTTGTAATCCATCTGCCAGAGATTTGATTAAAACAACATGAAAAAAAAATCTGAGATACACATCCTATGGTAACAAGCTAAAAGCACTGCCAATGAAGCACAAAAAAAGTTGCTGAGGTACAAACATCTACATTTTTTTAAAATATAGAGTTTATGTTACATCCCCCTTCAAAACAGATAAATCATGAACCCTTTGATGAAATGTATATGACTTCTCCAGAATTCTCTGAACAGCTTTTTGGCCTCTTCTGAAGATTGCAAGAAATTTTTTGAATATGTCAGACAAAAAAATATTTGATTGCTGAGAAGAACAGAAGTGCCAGCCAAAGAGAGAAGGATTTATAACCCAGGAAAAAGGTTGAACCAGCTGACCTTCTGTGGTCCCTTCCAACCTGTCCCATTCTGTGTGATTCTGTGATTGCTGAGGAAATCAATTTGATTAATTCCTTCATTCAAAAGTGAAGTGCTTAACAACAAGGAAAACAATACTGAACATGTAGGTGGCTTCAGGTTCTTTTGCACTGTTGCCTTTCCCAATGTTTGTGCACTATTGCAACAGAGGGAAAGTGTGCAAAGTATCATTCCTTTACTCCTAAAAGGTTTGATTGTGATCTAAAATGACAGGCTTCTGGATTGGTTTTTTTTAATTAATATTTGTATTATTTTTTTCCTTAGTTCAAGAAGTCTATAAACTTCCAACAGCCTTTCATCATCAAGAAACAACTCTAAAATACATTGATTCATTTTCAAAATACTGTTCATACACAGATTTTTTTTTTCTTTTTCTGTTACAATCTATGGCAAAATTTTATTTTCAGGGATGGTTTCATGCTGAAACACCACAGGTGGGGCAGGATAGCACACTGTGGTGCATCAAAGATTGAAGAAGAAACACAGCACACAGATTCCCAGAAAAGAACATATGTGAGTTATTAGAGCACCCCTTTCAACTACAACATCTGTTTTGAGGGATTTTGGGTTTTCTAAGGAATGTTGGAGAGGTTTCTCTAGAAAGCTGTTTTAGTGAAAAAGCATTTCCTTTGAGGTGGGGCTGCTGTGGACGGTTTGTTTTTGGGTTGGTTTTTTTTTTGTCCTATTAAATGTTACATCTGCCTTCACTAATGCAACTGGTGAGTAAGGGGACTTGTCCACACCAGCACTTGTTACAGAGATTTAGGTGTGACAAGACTTCTCAAGCAGTTGCACAGAGGTGTCTAAGAAACTGCTAAAGCTGTTACCTACAGTGGCTGGCTAGCAACAGCAAAAGCATGGCTTCTCATTCTGCACTCATAATACAGATTTAACCTGAGGAGCTCTGCAACCCCACTCCCATTTAAAAAGAACAGTCTTTTGTTCTCAGAACTGTGCAGAAAACATTGTTATACCTAAGTGTGCACAAACAGAAACCCGAGTTACTCACCTTGAGACCTTGTCAGAAATCAGAGGACAAAAGATGAAGCTCAGTATTTGCCAAACGGTGAAAGATAAAATGTTGATCTTATTCTTTAAAATGTACTGTGTTTGAAAATAGGATGGAGAAAAAGCTTTTAAGATCTTGTATCCCAAGAAAGCATGTCTCATTTGTTCATTTCCAAAGGGATTACCTTCAAAATGTAAGACATCTTTGATAGAGCTTGTTCTCATTTACTGAAAACAAATGAAAGAGGAAGCAACGAGGGAGAGGAACAGAGATGCCCTACATTACATACAACCAATATTCTTTGCTAGCACAAGTTTAACTGAAAAATACTTTGTTTTCATGTTTTCTTCCCCAAGAGAATGCTGATATGGAACGAGTAGCAACTAAAGATGTGTCAGCTACCAACCACCTGCAACTTGAAGATCTTCAGAGAATACTGGCAATGAACAGATAGTAACTCACTTCTATGTGTGTGTATGCCTGTACTTATCTCCTCCACTCTCGCTTAAAAAATCAGTATCATGTTCTTCAAGTTATCAGATCCATGCAGAAAATCATCCCTAAGCATGAGAAAACTGACAGAAAAATATCAGAGTGGAATTGCATAACAATTACCAAGGAAATGTCCATTCACTTTGGTTTCCTAACTTACCCACTTACAGCACCAGACGAAAGAAGAATAATTTTGTAAATTCTTTAGCTTTCATATAGAATCATAGAATTGTTAAGGTTAAAAAAGATGTTTAAGATCAAGCCCAACTGTCAACCCAGCAACACCACCATGTTCACCATTAAATTGTGTCCTCAGGTTGGGCTTAGGGTTATCCACACTTAATATCTTTCTGAAAATGGCAGATTTAATATTTATGGCATAGTTTTTGTCCTAGGATTGAAGTTTGCTTTACTCCTCATAAAAGGAAAGAAAGGTCACACTGAAGTTGACTTAGCACCAGTCACATCAGTTTCATTTCTGCACCTAACAAGGTGATTTTCTCCTTTATGAGAAGAGCAGTCTAGGATCCAGTCAAATCCCATTCTATCCTATTTTCTTCACAGCTTTCAAAAACCTGATGTACCCAAAAATTCAGAGAATCAAAGGTTTAGAAAAATCTCAAGACAAAGACTCGGAACAGAACAATGCATCTACTATGTCTGTGTGCACTTTCCTTCTGTCTCACAGCAACAAAAATGTCAGAGGAAAAAAATAACTAATCTACAAAAGGACTAGCTGGGCTGGAGGAAGATGAGCATGTTAGGACAGGCTATGTGACCCAAGGAAGAAGCACAGGAGTGAGGGATCAGCCTCCTCATCTCTGTATCAGAGCAGCCTCTCCCCTTCCTTTCTGATGAAAGGAAGGCTATCATATTTCAGAAGACTGAGAAAAAATGGTCCACTCTATTATAAAAGGCAACATTTAAGAGAAGACAGAGTAACACTCCAGCATTACAAAATGGATGATTAAATGTAGAACAATATTTTCCAGATACCCCAGTCTTTGAGCATATTCTAAGAATATTCTAAGGATATGCCATCTTGCTGACGTAGCAACTGAATGCTACCATTTCAGAGCAAACAGGTGTTATTTTTACTTCTGCATATGTGCTAATAAACAAAAAGATGAGACCACCCTCAACCTGCAAGTTTTTCTTCCAAATTCTGCTATTTCACCATTATTATACACTCTTCTCACTAATAAATATGAGAATTTACTCAATAACTATTATTTAGAAACCACATAAATAGAAGGCTGGTTAGGAACAGCATAAATCATCTTAAAGCAGAAAAAATAGGGAATTTACAAAAACCAAGAAAAGGAACTGCAGAGCTGGAGGGCATTCAAATTAGAATTTCGAATTTTCAGGAGCCCATGTTTTAACAATGTCATTACAATCAAATCACTGCATAATCACAGAAGGAAATGTTTCCAAGCAAGTTTCCCTCATGCTGTTCCCAGAAGACCTGTCCCAAACATGCAAGAATAAAGGCAAGAAGCAAGAAATGTTTTAATTAGGCTATTACTCTATTAACTTAAATCATCTGGGAAATACCAGCAATAACTTATTCAGCCTAAATTGTCATTCCTTAATTGCTTTACCTAATAAAGGGCTGTCCTCAGTGCCCAGCCTTTCACAGCTGGCTTGCAACCTGTTGTGGGCACCCTTTCAGGTAGGGTAAGGGAGTTCTCTTCACAAAAACTCCCTTAACCTACCTGAAAGGGTGCCCACAACAGATTGTAAGCCAGCTCTCCTAAAGCTCCAGCTTTAGTCCCCACTTCCTCAGAGCATCTCTAAGCACTCATTCATATGTCACAAACATGACCTAACTTCCCAGCATCATACTGAATCCCTGAGCTTCTGGGGAGGGAAAACAGGAAGAGCTGGATTAATGGGAGAAGGAGGAAGAAAAAATGGCTATCCAAGTTCACCATAAGGCAAAGTGTTTTGCCAGGTGCTCTTTCACCAAAAGGATGACTCTCAGAATGAGCAGAAAAGACCAAAATGACCTGACACTCAAACACGTGGTGGCTAGAGTGGCAAGGAACCCTGAATAAAGCAATAAAATGTTCTTAAAAAGCTATTAATTAATAAACATGTTCCATTTTTCAGCTCAAACAGTTGCAAAACTATACTTGACTATAAAAGTGGTTTGCTTCCCCTCCTCAACAATAATCACACAGATTAATAGAAACAAAACAAGGAAGAGAGAAGCATCAACCAAATTGAGGGATGTCTGTGTGTCCTTAGTTACATAAATTTAGTATGGAGAGGCTTAAAGAGCAAGCCATAAACATCTCACTACACAGGCAGGAGTCATCAGCCTTCTCCCAGCAGCAGCAACACACTGCAGAAGTAGGAGCTTGAATTCCCTCCAGCAGTTGACAGCACAGTAGTACATATGCAAAGCCTTCAGAGCCATAAGCCTTGCTTTAAAGTTAAGAGCACACAATGCATCTCAAGACAGTTTGCCAACTTTATTGGAAAAATATCAATGCATTACTGTCAAGAGCCTGTATATGTATGTGCCTGTCTCACAAAAGGCTGAATGGCATCAAGTTAACAAACCTTAGCAGGCATTTTCCTAAATCCATGATATGTTTTTAAATGCAGCTGTATAAGGCAACTTTTAAATTACCAAGTGCTGTGGCTTGATATAGAACTGCAGTGAAGGTATCTGTTGTTTTGTAATCAACTACCTGTGATCTCTAAGATCTGAGGAGAATTACAGTGGAGGAGTTAAAGGTTTAATCCAACTGGGAGGCTTTGATCTGCTAAAAAGACATTTTAGAGCTAAATCTGAAAAGAATCAGAGTTTCAGCGTGTTCTTCGCTCAACTTTGTTCTGTTGCCTAACGAAACCTGCACGTGCTAGACTTGTGGTGGATTTGACTGAAAAGCCTTTATTTTACCAAACATTTCTAATGTATTATATTGCATAGAAGCCTGCTATATAAAACATAATCATATAAAAAACCTTGTCATGTTCAGCACTCTAAGATTTCTTTCGTAATATGGTTACTTATTTCAAAAAGAAGAGGGAAGATGACAGATAAAAAAAGGAATTAGCAGTAATATTTCAGTTGGCTTGTTTATCCCCCTGTCCTCTACTTTGGCAGCACTAGATTCTGAAATATTTCCCTTGTGAAGTCACCAATAGATTGTCAATCAAATTTCTAAAATAATTATCCTCTGTGTTACAGTCACTTTTAGTATGCTGGGCTTTTTTTTCCTGCCCCCAAGATGGACCTTTAAGAAAAGCTGAGTGTAGATTCTCAAATGATCTAGGAATATCTGATATGCTTATATTCAAGCTCCAATTAAGCTCTATAAACCTTTTGGTTTGCATATTTGAAAAACCCTTTTTGCACAAAAAAATCCATTCAGAAACCAAACACAAAACAAAACCCACCAAACCCCAACCAAACACAATCCCCCATCAAACAGGATTATTACATGCTGGTGTCAGTATTATGATTCTAAAGAAGTAGTAATTAGAAAGTTGTCTGGCCTGCTAAAATATTCTAACCCTTCAAACAGTAAGGCTGTGTTTAAATAGATGTAAAGAAATAGCAAGTGTCCTAGCTGCTACTCAAAGGATCCAAAATCATCACCCATCATCTACATTCATTCCTAGAAAAATTGAACCAAGAATGATTTCTTGACATTTAAAGTTACTTCATAGCCTAGACGGCTTTGTGGTCAGGATGCAAGGCCCATAGCTTTCCAATCAGCAAAAGAGAGGCTCAGAAGAATTATTTCATGGAGGTAAATTTTACTCTCATGTGAACAAAGCTTATGCAGGAGAATAGGGCAATACAGAAGAGAAAACTGCATCTTCTGCAGCTGGAGAAGGAGGGAGATTTTAAAAAAGATTCAAAACAAGGCAGGTCACTGAGGGGAAAGTGGATCAGAAAACAGCAGCAGAACAATGCAAGGGTTGAATCCTGTTGTTAAAATTGTTAAATTTGTACGTTTTCTATAATAACCTTTAGAAACATACCTTTGGTTTTGAGCAGAATTGTGACACCCTACAATGGGGAATAAGCCTGAAAGCATATTCCACCAGACAAATACCTACCACAACAAGCATAATTAGCTTGCCACATAATACATGGTTTTCTGTTCCTCAGTGGACACTAATTGTTAGATTCAAACTTCCTTGAATGGTTGCAGTGCTGTCCCTGCCTCTCTTCCTTCCCAAACTGTAATCAACCTGTGCCATTAGCTGCTTAGTAAAATATCCCTTTGTATTTGCTGTTCTTCCACAGCTTTCCTGTTATTCCTACTATTCACTTCCATTTTCATCTCTCTCCTCCCCTGCCAAGTTATCAGACTAATACTATCCTTCTATCTAAGGTATCTGACCAGATATTTCACTTTAGTTAAGATTAGCAACACATTCTCAGGTTCTATTTGTACTTCAGCGTTGTCTTGCTTAGAACAGCTGCTGTCTCTAAATTAAAATAATGCAAAAAAAAATTAGAAAGCTAAAAAGTAATAAAGAGGTAGGAGAGTATCATCATTAGCATTATACTTAAAGATAAAAAGAGGAGGAGCAGGAAAAATTTGAAGTGACAGAATATTATTTTAATGAAGGAATAAGAATAATAAGCTGCTCTTAAAATAGTACAGAAGCACCTGGAAATCATTCAGCAATCTTTTTGAGCTTCAAGGAATGACAGAGATCAGAGGATGCAAACTAAGACAATACTACAGGAAAAGCACAAAAGCAAGACTATGAACTATGAACAAAACCAGAGTTAGCAATTGTGTGTCTTATAATTTTATTTGCTTAATTCTGTAACTTGTTTACAAGCACAGAATCACAGAATGGGTCAGGGTGGAAGGAACCACAGTCACCAGATCATCTGGTCCAACCTCCTTGCTCAGGCAGGATCATTCCAGAGCACGAGGTACAGGATTGCATCCAGATAGTTCCTCAATATCTTCATTGAGGATGACTCCACACCCTCTCTGGGCAACCTGTTCCTGTGTGGGGTCACCTGAATCCAGGTGTCCTCCCTTGTGTTCAAGTGGAACATTCTGTGCATCAGTTTCTGCCCATTACATCGTGCCTCACTGCTTGGCACCAGTTTGCACCACCACCATCCTCTGGACACCCTCCATTCAGATACTTCTAGACAGGGATGAGGTTCCCTCTCAGTTATCTCTTCTCAAGGCTGAACAGGCCCAGCTCCCTCAGCCTTTCATCCTAAGAGAGATTCTCCATCCCTTCATCACCTTCTCCATCTCTTCATCACCTTTGCCCAGGAGCTCCGTATCTCTCCTGTGCAGAGGAGCCCAGAATGGACACAGCACTCCAGATGAGGCTGGGCTGATGAGAGGGGCAGGGTCACTTCCCTGACCTGCTAAAACTGCTCTTCCTGACACATTCCACAACACCTTGGCCTTCTTGGCCACTAGGACACACTGCTGGCACATAGACAGCTTGGTGTCCACCAGGTCCTTCCCCACAGAGCTGGCTCCCAGGAGCTCAGCCCCAGCCTGTGCTGGTGCCTGGGGTTATTCCTCCCCATGGGCAGGACCCTGCCTTTACCTTTGTTACAATTGTGATAGTTCTTCTCTGCCCATCTCTCTATCTGCAGATAACTGCAGGAAAGAAAAAGATTGAAAATCCTGAAATTACCTCTCCATGTTCCTGTTGCCATTCTAATCTCTCTCCCCAGTCAAATATATATACATGAGTAATTATTTCAGCACCCCAGTTAGATCCTCTATATTGCAGCTTAAATTATTGAAAAAGTATAAAAAAGTTACTGCTTGATTAAAATAAATTTTAATTGCATTAAATTGTAATTCCATGGTTCTGGGCTCTGAATGGAAAGAAGGAAAAAAATTAAGAGGAAAAAATGCTGTTGATTGAAATTCTGCAGCAATAGCTCAGACCTTTCTACAGCAAGAAGTTACTGCAGGAAATTACCACAGAAATCATTCAGCCTTGTACATTGTGGGGCAAGCCATGCAGCAAAAGCTGTCAGAGGAACAGCAGGAGGCAAGTTCCAATCATCTTCATTCCCTGGAACCCTCAATGGAGACTGAAGGGGAACTGGAGGGTTAAACTACCAAGCCTAGTTGATACTTTGCAAAGCCTTTCTTTTCACACACTAGTTTACTAACAGGAAGAAAGATATAGAGAAATTAAATAATTCTGTTTTGGGGTGGTTTTATCTTGGTGAATCTAACTTGAGATACCTCAGGGCCAAGCCTTCAGAAGCTCACAGGTTTTGTTACACCCTAGAACCCCAGCAGCTCCAGCATTACCAAAATGGAAGTGAGGAGTACCAGCATTGGATCTTTTTGCTCTTGTTGTGTATGTGTGTGTGTGGTGATTACACACTGTCTTCAATGAATGGAAAAAAAGAAAGAAAGAGTGCCAATACTTACCAAGGTGGTAAGTCTACAACACACCCTAGTCTTGGATATATTTATAAAAATATACCAGCTCAGGTCAGAAAATTTTCGATACCTGAATGAATATGGGTACATTCATCATCACTTCATCTAGAAAAGAGAAATTTCAAGCAAATCTCACAGAAAAACTCATCTTAAATATAGGAACTAGCCCAAGTCTTATAAAGACAAATAGAGAGACAGTGGATCAAAGTGGTGCCAATCCTTTGAATAACCTTCTAAAACTCTGGGGTTAGAGTTTCTGTTAGAAATGACAAAGCAAATAATACTCAGTGTCATCAAAAACTTGCATGTGTTCAGTCTGTGTCACCTCACACAAACTACTCTAGAGGGAATCATAGTTGTTTATGAGGTTTACAGAGCTCACACGAAGCTCTGATATGGTGCATACCATATCATGATGCTGCACACTGCAGCAAAAACAAAAGCTTATATTTTAAAGATTAATAAATAATCAGGAGTTTCTGTTATCATCCCCTGTGCCTTAAAATCTCTAAAAATCAGATATCTATCTCAGTATGTGGAGAACTTGAATTTATTTAATTCCCTCTACAGTTTAGTCACAACAGAGCTCGTTGCAGTGGGCAACAAATTTTTAACATGTTGCTTTATCAGAGGCTTGTCATGGGAAATAACTTAAAGTAATTTATTTAATAAGATTGCCATGATAGCCAATAACATTTCAACAGGAAGGTTGCTCTTTGGACTAATTAAAACTAAAGCTTTTGAGACCTTTGTGCTCTTCTCCCCCTATCCCCCCCACCACCCAATTGCCTTCAAAGGCATGAGAGATGAAGAGTCTTTCTGAAGTTGTTTACTAAAGGTAATTTGATAGAATTTTGAGCTCTACTAATGAGCTCATGTGTCTAGCATATTAAATATTATGACAGAATAACTCTGGGAATACTGAGTTCTTGGTCCTTGGACTACATAAAGAACTGATCTTACAAAGGTCCCAACACTCCCTCTATGCTTTGTGACTTAGTATTATAATATTAATATTCCTACTCTATTTTTCCTGCTTGCAGTTTTTATCTCTCTGGACATGGCAGCAAGTTATATTTTTAAATATGTAAGCTGTGTTCATTTTAATACATGTATTTTACTGTAGATATAATACAAAAAAAATTGCCTTAAATTTTAAGTATTAACCTTATTTTTTGTATTTATTGGGAGAGACAACAAGATTAAACAGAGAAAAAACATGGAAAGTATTTTAAATTTTATCTTGGCTTAAAATTGACAAGTCTGCTGCTAAACTCATCAGGCCAAAAAAGACACTGCCCAAAGTTTCTGTTGTGGTAGGTTTCCCTGACTAGAACAAACAAAAACCACATTCTGATCTTGTCTAATCCTACATGCTCCAAATACCTCACCACCATAGAGGAAAGTTAAAAAAAAAAAAACCACACACATAAAAAAATCAATTGTATGGTCAGTTCAGTTGTTTCATTCCATGATATCATTATCACACAGGTAAGTATATATTAAAATGGAGAAATGTGACTGAAAATGATGAAGGTTAATGCAAGATTCTGTTGGCATAAATTTCTCATATGAACAACTTTTTCTTGCTCTAACTCAGGTAATTTTTCATCTTATAAGGATGGGAGGGAAGAGTAGGAGGAATACAACATAGTTGTTGAGTTTTACCTGCCATAATTGGTAAAACATTCCAACTGAAGTAACAAAAAGGCCCTAAAGTCTTGCTTTGAAACATAATAACAATTTCCATCACCAGTCACTCCCTTATTTTATGCTTAAGACATAATAATAAAAAAAAAATTGAAATTCTGCCTTCTCTTTTATGATTGCTGAAACAGAGGTATATCCTAATATAACATGTAAATAATGCAGTGTTTACAGTCTGTATGTTTTTTCTTCTCTTTACATTGGTACATCCCACAGCTAGTTAATATTTAATAATTTACAAGTAGAATATGTCAGGATATATATAGAGATATATATATACATATACACACATATTATATATATATACATACATACAAGTAATCTAATCTTAAATGTTTTATTGAATACTGTTTCATTGAAATCTTGCTGATGTAATTCCTGTAGCAGTCTGATTTGAGCAGAACTCCAGCATGAGAGGCACACTACATGTAAATAATGCCTCTAACTGGAAGATTTTACTGTCTGCTGGAATGTCAGCCAGATACAACTAATTTTTCTCATTTTTAAAGTTAAATAGAAAAAAAAAATGGAGAATAAAATAAGTATCTCCTCTCCAAAATGAAAAATCTCCCATTTTTTCTTTTCCCAAAATATATCTTGTGAACAGAAATATTAAGGATATTTTTAAGGGATACTACTCCTATTCAAACTCACGTAAGATTTTTTTTTTTCTTCTTAATATTTTAAGCACCTGAAGTTCCTAAGAAAATTTGTTTCTGGTCAAACAGTATAATCAGAATGACAGTTTATCAAGAAAATTCCTGTCTCAAACTATTCCCAGACTTTTGGGTTCACATTCCAGATCCTTTTTCAAAACCAGAAAATGAACAGTTGAAAAGCAAGAGTCATTGTTGGCCAAAATTAGGAGGTCAAAAAATGACAATTTTCAGCAAGTTAATTTCTAACTTAAGAAGTGAAAGAGTTTTTATGTGATCTACTATTTTGATATGTTTTTCCTTAGGAAAAAAAAAAAAACAAAACAAAAAACAAAACCTAATTTCTGCCAATACATGTTCAAACAATTACAAATTACAGGTCCTCTTAAATATTTATTATGGTTTGAAAATTTATTACCCAGACCAGTTAACACACTCATTTATCCAGAAATGCCTCTCCATTTAACCTGATTCATGTCAAGTCACTAGCATGCAAGCAAAATGAAATAAGGGATTTGTGCAAACAACAGGGAAACATTTTCTCGAGATTGTTCAAGATATTTTTCATTTCCCAGCAACATGATTTCTGGAGATTCTACCAGATGCACCTCTTGGTTTGCTGCAATGCTAACACACCAAAAAACCCTCAGGTACCACGAGCCCTGATTCTGAACAGGGCGTGATTTTCATGCGATGCTCAGGTCAATTTTGCTCCAGTTTCTCGAGGTCACAGGGGACGCATTCTGCTGTCATCACTCACTGGTGAGGTTTTCTGCCACTAACCTTGAGCTGCTGTTTTCCACACCCACCTTTGAGGTTCATCAGCTACAGAAGTCACAAATCATGCAACCACACCGGTGGAACTGACACGTTTAGTCCCTTCAATCACTCCGTGGTAGGAACAGTCATGGTATCTTTTAGAGACAGGCCAAAGTATGGTAAAGGAAATGGTTACAGGCTAACTACTTTTTGTGTAAAAAATTGATTCCAAAGTGCTTTTTCCAGCCTATTTTTAGTCCATGTCTCAAAGCTGTTATGTGCTTAAATAGAGTATTAGGAGAAATGTGTTTGCCTGGTCACCCACAGAAAAATGTTCTGTATAAAAGTTGCATGAAGGAGTAGCACAACTGAAGAAAACAAGCAAAGAAAAATAAAACAACAATGACTCACACCCCCCCCAAAAAAAAAAAAAA
>WBNO01010696.1:73627-90695 GCA_013400575.1 Peucedramus taeniatus
TTTTTTTTTGGGTTTTGGTTTCTGTTTTTTAGGCATTTTTTCCCTTTGTATCTGGCCAGATCTGAACTAGCTACAATAATGGAGATAGCCAAGATGCAAAGAGAAGCACTTTTAATGTACTGGATCTCCCACGTATCACAATTATTTTTACATTTGGTCTCATACATTAGATAATGTGAATATATAAAGTGAGTATGGATGAGAATCTGTATCCATGATCACTGGCAGAAAATTTAGACTGAAAAAATAATATATATACTGCCATAATAGTGACTAGAGAATCAGGAGTTTCATAAAAGTTTTCAAACAATAAAATACATTCAAAGAAACAAACCCTAAGGCACACAGTATAGTTTTGTGATGCTAAGATGTTTCTAGGGACCTAAACAAACACAAAAAACTTAAGGTTGTTTATTATCTCTAGAGAATCACATTGAAGCTTCAATGGTGACAAAAGCAAAACACACTGCACACACTTTTAATTTACTGTTATGCAGCTGTTTAGAATTAAGTCAGAAATTACAGTGCTCATAAGTCTGCCCATCATATTATTTGCTGCATTGTTGTCCCTGACAATACCTCAAGGTCTTCCTTCAAAGTGCAGTGAGAAATATTTGAGAATATCACAGATGTTTTTACTACAGTCTTCCTGTAACTCTCACAACATCAGTACAAAAGTCCATTTTACCATCATGGAAAGAGCAACAAATTAATTCACCCACAAAATTTTTATTAGAACAGTTTCCTTTAGAAAGGGAAGTCATACTGTTGCACATATCTACCATCAGTCAACACTCAGGTTCATTTAACATAATCTGATTATGTTATTTCTAATTAATAGAGATAACTACAAGAATTAAAATTAACCAATCATTTTCTGTCTCTTTCTTCTTGAGTAGCCTGTGCCACACAGCAAGTGCAACAGCAAATTTTGTCATAGAAAACGTCCATAATATAATGAATATTTAACAAATTGATGTCAAGGTAAACCAGCATCCACTGCTCTCTCCCTGACTACACAGCTCAAATTCTCATCACACTATGTAAATACATTGAACAGTCACAATTTTCCTTGGGTAAATCCATACAATCTCACTGTACCTATGTATGGCAAGATGGTGGCAGTGGCAAGTTCTGCCAACAGACAGAAAAATCATGGCAATGAGTTGTATCCAGGGGCCACCCAGGACATAACTCAGTAAGAGCAGGAAACAAAAACAGAGTGGCCTGTAACACACCCAGGAGAAAGGACCAAGACTTGAGAAAAAACTACTCACAGTGTAGGTGTGGAGTCCATGCAGTCAGTAAGTCAGGACAGCAGAGGGAACAACTCACAGCAAGCTTCAGCTCCCAAACCTGTGAGCAAGGCATGGCTGTGGGTGTCACAGATGAGGCTGGGAGGAGCAACTAAGGCTCATTGATCAGTCTTCAAGCACTGAGAACTGATCAGCTGCCTCATCAGCCTGGAGAAAAGGTTCCTGGGAGACCCTCCAGCAGCCTCTCAGTATGTAAAGGGGACCTACAAGAAAGCCAAAAAAGGGATTTTTTTACAAGGGCTTATAGTAATAGGACAAGGGGAGATGGCTTCAATCTGAAAGAGGACAGGTTTGCCTTAGATATGAGGATGAAATTCTTCACATGAAGGTGGTGAGGCACTGGAACAGGTTGCTCAGAGAAAGGGGTAAAAGGCCTCTATGGATGCAGGAAGGTGCATAGGTAGTGAAAGAGGGAACAGGCAACCCAGGAGAATTGCAAGCACTTATCTGAGCAGGAATGTATCACATATCACAGTTGAGATGGCCACAATACACAGAGTATCATCATACCATTCCAGAAGGCTTCAACCCCTATAGAATAACACCATATCTCTTCAGAAGGCTGCACACATCTGCCCTTCTTGTTCTTTAGTCCAGCCTTTTATATGCTTATCATTCATGCATTGCCCCTGTGTGCCCTCTGCTCCCTTTGGTGGTTGCTCAGTGCACCTGGGCACTCCATGACATTGCCATGACAATCCATGACACTGACATTTCTGTCAGTGCTGCTCACCTGCTCCTCACACCTGTTCTCAGTGGGGATGAGGCTCACCTGCAACCCCACTCTCAGTTACCACAAACTGTGTGCCTACAGGAATGGACAGGGTTAGGCAAACCAGAGCTCAGCTGGAGGTGGGGCAGAAGGACATGAAGGGCAACAAGAGTGGTTCTGACTAAAAAAAGGCCAAGAAGATCACAGATTAACCATAAATTCATAGAATGGTAAGGATTGGAAGTAACGTTAGAGATAGTTTAGTTCCAACTCCCCTGCCATGGGCAGGATCTCCTTCCACTAGACCAGGTTGCTCAAAGCCCCATCCAACCTGGCCTGTTCTGCAAGGGCAGCTCTGCTGCCAGAGGCCACACATTCCCATCTTCCATGGTAGTCCATCCACTCCTTTGTGCACAGCCATTTCCAGTACTTCCCACCCACGATAGGGCTCAGACTCTTGTTTCTGCAATCTAAAATTCCATCAATATTCTACTCATCCAGGCTAGTAATGTGCAGTCTGGTTATCTCCTCTCAGAGCTCCTTTGCTTTGTGACTCAATGCCTCAAGGACAGCCCTCCTTCCAGAAGGAAGGATACCCTCAACACACCCCTAGGGAGAGGCACCAGGCACTACCAGCACACTCCCCACAGAGTTCCCTCTGGGTCAGGGCCTCAGATGTCCCCAGACAGATGCTGCCTTGTGGCAAACTTGCACCATAGATGAGTAGGCTCAAAGAGCTTTCAGCAGAGTTTCTAGAAGCCTTTACAAATAAAAAAATCTGTAGCAGCAACCAGTTGGAAAGAAGAAGTGTGGGCTCTTCCAGGAACTGCTGACAAAAGCTGACTGTCAGAGCTGGTAGAAGCAAAAGCTTCCAGAAGCCACCCCTCACCTGCAGCAGCAGGCTGCCAGAAGCTCCCCCAAGAAAGACAATCCCTGCAGAAGAAACATATGGAAGAAATTCCCTGAAGAAGAAGCCTGGAAACTGCTGTGACAACTGTTATATCTCTACTATCTGATTCCCTAGTTGCACTTAAGAGCAGGCACAGTGAGAACTAGTTGTTAGCACATGGGTGTTGTGAATCAATTTAAAGATGAGGGTTTTTTCAGAGCCAGCCCACAGTCAAGTCTTGTGTGTTGGAAAGGGAAGATTTTCTTAAGGATTGTGTGAGTTTTTCACAACACAGAGAGCTGTTCCAGGAATGCTGGCAATTGAAATTGAAAACAAAAGATGCAGACAAAGCCATGGGCGGTTTCTGTGCCTGTCACAACCACACCACAGAATCCCTGAGGACTTCTTGCAAGACTTACAAGATCCTCTACCAGTCCCACTACTAAAAAGCTCTGAAAGTCCTTGGGAAAGTTTAGAGCAGTGTCCACACAAGCAGTCCTGTCAGATTTTCAATTGCCTGTAGTAGTTAGCTCTGGCATCTATTAAACATACAGGTAGTGAAAATACATAAACTGCATGTTGAAACAGCCAGTGGCTGTGTTTATAGAGTGAGTAGTGCTGCACAAATAAAACCATTTTGAGGAGCAAAACAACTGTGCTGACAATGAGACATCAAAATTTCTTGTGCTTCAAGAGCTTTTACTTCAGTTCCATTTTGGTTTTATGAACTGCTTGCTATCGGCAGCTACAGTATGCTAGGTATATTCCTGGAGTGCATCTGCTCCCATGATTTCAGCTGAAAAAGACCCAGTTCGTGCTTTCATACTCTGGGAGACTGTTCCATGACATGAACTGGCAGTAGAGAGGAGATTTGTTTCAAAAAATTCAAATCCAAATGCTTATCTAGTTATGCTCATATTTTTTAGAAATGCAAAAGATTTTTCTGCTCTCAACCCATCTAACTCTACAACCTTTTATCCTCCTTGGAGGATAATATTGGCCTGTTACAGACATTATGTAGTTTTTAGAGAAATTCCTTGTCCTTCCCAGGCTGGCTTCAGACACTGAGTGTAATGCTGTTATGGTTTGTTAGCTCAACTCTGCCCATGAGCTGAAGCAGTCTGGCTATCTGTGTGACCTTGGAGCAAAAAGACCAGACATCCATGTAGGAGAGTGCTGAATGTGGCATACATAATGTGTCCTGGCTAACACTGAGCTGGCCATCAATCATTCATTGAAATTGTCCCAAAAATTAATGCTAGGAACCATTTGCACCCTAAGCATGTCGTGCCAATGACAAACAAGATCTTTCAGGGTTCAGTGCCATCACAACTCTTAGCTCATTTAAAGTTTTAAAACTAAAACATGTGGTTTGCAGCACAGTTCCTTATACATTTCCAGCCACTGAGCATATCAGTGACCATATCAGAGGAATGGGGTTGGATGAAGACTGGGAAGTCTGCTTTGGAATCCAGAGAAAAGCAAGATATAATACTGTTTATTTTTAAATGCTGGTGAGCTTTCCTGTCCAGAGATTAGACTCTCCACTCAATCCTCTTAATAAAGAACAAGCATCTTACAATTGTATTCTACCAGTAAGAACTCTCTCCCTGACAGTTCACAAGAAATTAAATTATGCATTTTTTTATATACAACTCTAGATATCTCCTAGGTAAAATTAATCAAACCAAGAAAATTCATGAAATAATTAAAATTGATAGGGTTTGTAATATACTACGTTTTCCTATAACTATAAACAACTTTTCAAGCTTACTGCAGGCTATGGGTTACTCAACTATATATTTGTTAGCTGGAAGCATTTTTAAACCACATTCCCATTTTGAAATTCTGATTTAACTCTTCATAAGAAGCAGTGAACAAATACTTTACATCAGACTTCCACCACTACACAGGTTCCTGTCAAATCTGTTTTAAGGATTTGGATTATGATGCATGAACTTCTCTTTCCTTTGTCATCTGAATTTATTGAGATGGTAAATAGGTACTCTGTGTTGTTAAAATGCTCCTGCTATGGAAATAACTTGTATTTTCAATCCTTGAACAATACTCAGATACTATAATGACACACAAAATATAAATATTGCATACAGAAATGACGGATGCCAGAGCTTGGTATGTCTTTTCTATGAAAGGCCTGTTAGAACATTCCTTTCTAGTTAAAATATCACTATAGCCACTGGCCTTGTCAAATCAGTTTTTTACAAGCACTACCACAAAGATCCTGAATTGTTGGAATAATGTCATTCAAACATTGTAGAGATTCTGTCTTTTTCATCCACCCCACAGAAAACTTCAACTGTAACAACTACCAGCTAATAGAACAGTACCCCACTTAAGGAAAATCTTTTTAGATGCTTGTAGACTCTAGCAGTTTTTAGTTTAGATTACATGATGGAGAGTGACAAAACACAGATCAGACAGTAAAAACACTCTTATATCTTGTTGCCTGTGGACCTAAAAGAACAAAAGAGTCTAGAGGATAGCTGAATAACCTTTTAAATATTACCACCAATGAAGGAGTTTCAACTATTTCCCAGCATTTTTCCGCCGTTTGGCATTTTTTTACTGTTGTTTCAAATCTCACATTTTGTTTTTATTTTCCCCTTGACACTGCACTGTGATATTGCCTCTTTGAAAATTGCAGGCAAAGTGAGACAGATGTCTTGAATGTGGAATTACCAAGGGAATAGTTTCTCAACATTGTATGGGCAGGTGTAGATCTCAGGACTCTCTGCCTCCTCTGCTGTGGGAGATCTGTTAATAATGTTCATAACAAGTAGACAAAATCAGATACAAAGTACTACAAATATCCGGGCACATTTGAGAAAAACACTGGGAGAGAAATCCAAAACAGTTCTTGTGAATCAGCAGGTCTGCTGTTTACCAGGAGCTAACCGATGATTTTTCCAGAGAGTGCAATATCTTTCTGTGCTACCCTAAAATAAAAAATAAATTATTATGTCGTAGACAGGTAGAATAATTGTAAAAAAAAGGCCTTATGAAATCAGACCTCGCTCTCCTAAGTGCAGCTAACAAGCAATTTGTAAGTTCCCATGTGAAGCTGTTTTGAGAATGAGAAGTTCTTTTAACACAACAATCTATTCTGAGGGTGGAAACCAAATGCACCTGTGTAAACAATAAGATCTGTCCCATGAGAACCCACAAAGGAAAAATGTAAACATATCTAGAGAGAGAAAATTTGATAGACATATACAGTAGCCCTTATGAATGAACTGAGTTTCACTGCATTGCTGATCAGTTAGGTTTAACACAGTGCCTTCTGATATTTCCTACAAATATGAGCTTTGTGAAAAAAGAATTGGCTTTTCGCATGAAGAAAATGGAGTCTTGGCTGATTTATTACATTATTATAAATGTATAAATGTATTATAAACAGTAAAGAAATACATCTGTTTCTGTATTTTTTTTTCAGTTATTAAGCCTAGTTCTCCTTGCCCCCTTTTTTAATTTCTGTGGCAGGAGATTGGTTTTCCTTTCTTTTGTTGGACAGAAAATGCTAGAACTTATGAATAAATTTGTTGTGTTGTTGTTGTTGTACAGCTTAATTCCATTCAAAAGCTTTTCTATGTTTTGGGTTTTTTTGTATACATGGTCAGTTTGAGCATATTGCTTATAATGTAGCCAAACATAATCAAATACGTGGTTATTATCTGTAAGATAATGAATGAGGAAGAATGTGTTACTACGTTTTTAATCATTGTGGAATCCAGATGATAACATTAACCAAAGGAGCCTAACTCAAGAGTTCTCTAATACCATCTGAAGTCTACTATCAATTTATTCTATCAATTTAACTTAGCTCGGTGTGACTCATACAGGTTGGAAGAAATTAGTTTATTCTGGAGAAATCTGGAGTTTCAAAAATAAAAGTTTTTAAACCTTTCCTTTCCTGAACCATAGACTTCAAATAAAATTTGATAGCAGTAAACCAGCAAGTTACTTTGTGCCAATATACATGCATCAACTTCATCTCTTTAAGATGGAGAATTATTATTTTGTGCTATTGATTTTTAGGCCCTCATTCATAATTTCTATTGGCCTGACATTGTCTTATTCTTCTCATTATTAAATTTCAAAAAAAGCCTCTATTCTGGGCTCTGGTACAAGCCAACTTGCCCTCTAATCATCAGTCTTGTGCTACTGATAGTGAGATGGAAAATCCAGAATTTAAAAGAAGAAAGGTTAAATCTGAACCACACAAACAACTCAGAAAAAATTGTCATGTTTTTCAGAGCTCAGATGATGTCTGGGAAAATTTTTTTCCTGAACTAATTTTCTTGCCATCCCTTATCATTTCCTCCCATTCACAACTGTAAAATATCCCTGAGAACACCATTAGGATTACTGATAGTTGTTACCATTGTCAACATTGTCATTATCAAGTTCTCAACAGATTTTAAGTTTCTTTTAATTTAAATGAGGAAAACAGGTAAGATACAGAGTCCTGGTGTCATTCAACTGCAATCTCCACCACATATTTGATAACTATTATATTTCTCAATTTCATTCAACTCAGGAATCGAAACTGTGACTGACAGTATAAAAGACCAAAACTATTCCTTGAGAAGTAGGCAATTAGATTTATCCCTGATGCCAAAAGAGGATCCAGTGTGGAAGAAAGATGAGTCAAGGTGTCAAGCCACAAAACTACTGCACCCACTTAAATATGGTCTTTACTTGAAAGCAGCCTGTAATGAATCCTTGAATTAGCTATGAATCAGTAATACACAAGGAATAGAGCAATTTAGGATAGTCAGTCACTTTAGCTATTTTGGTTGATGCCTTAATCTTCTCAGAGAAAAAGGCGTTTTACATGTGAAGTACACAATACACCAGGTGAGCAGTGGGGTGAGGAGAGTGGCCTTGTAAAGGGGGAAAACTGGAAAAAAGGGGAACATAAGGGGAATGGGGGAGAAGGCTGAGAAACAGGAAGGTAATGATATATGATGTGATATAAAGCAAACAAAGGATAAAAATGTGCTGTAAAAGACTAAGGAGGATGTGGAAAGGCACAATGAGACAATAACCTCAACCTGAAAATATCTAGTTTGGCATTTGGAGTCAAGCTCCAATGTTCTTGAACTCAGGTCCACTGAGGCCACCTTGGAATTCCTCAAAGAGGAAGAAGGCTTTCCCACTCTTTGTCCTCAAGCAATTATTTGCCTTCTCTATGCTGCTGAAAGATTGACAGGATGGATAATGGTATTGTTCATTTTTCAAGTATGCATTAATGCCATTGACTTAACTTGTCTATTTTGAAGAGCTATTAGAGCTCCTTTGTGCTGTATCTATAGGTTGTATTGTGGGTTGTCACTACAGCACAGGCACATCCTGCACAGCACTCTGCCTCCCTCACCCTGCTGCTATCTGGCTGTCAACTTTACTGTAAAACATCAGCAGGAAAGATGCGTGCCGTATTTCTGTCTTCACAAACAGACCACATTATGTTAGGCTGCAAAATAATTACATGACATTCTCTGCTTTCCAAATTCAGGATTATCTGGCCTGTGCCTATGGCACTAATGCTACATCTGCTGGTGATATACATGACAGCGAGAGCAGGGGCTGATTTGCAGTCTCAGGAGCCATCAAAACTAGCAGCACTGAAAACACAATAATTATATTAATTGGGCAATGTCTCTACAGCACAAGCTTTAGCTTTGCCTCAGCGTTTAATAACTTCTCTCATATACTGGTTATGTCAAATGTGAAGGGAAGTCAGAAAGAACTCCTTAGTGTTTTGGCTTCACAGTAGGTACACTAAGAACCAATTTGAGCTGGTCAAAATCTTTACAATGGAGTATTTTCTTGTCAGAAGACATATTTCCACCAAAGTAAAAATATCCTGCAAGAATGTATTGATTCTGACAAATTTAATTCAGAAAAAGAAATAGTGAAGCATTAAGATTTCTGCTTTAATATGGTTTTATTTCAAGAGCATCTCCTTTACAGAAACTAAAAATTAGATTCATAATTATGGGTTCCCACAAATAATAATATCAGATCTATTGAAAAGAAATATTTGGATTCAACTAGCTCTATCTTTTCAAGGAATCATAATGAAACAAGTTCAGAAGTCACAGAATTTTCCTTTCCACTGATTTTCAATTTCTGGTATTTTCCTGCAAACATGATGTAAAAAAATTACCTCAGTCTACTACTCAGAAACAGATAAACAGGCATGTAAGGGACTTTTACAACACTCTTCTCCAGAAAAGTGATGAAGTTTATATGCTGATGTTTCTACTAAATGCTTCCTATAACTCTGAGTAGATCCTAAAGTGATATAAATCAGAGAAGTCCTCTGTTACCACAGCAGGCAGAGTTTGATGCAATCAATCATCATGAATGCTCAGGCTTTTCAGGTGCACTTGGAGCTGGACACTTACAGCATATTTTATAAAGTGAGCATTGAAAGAACTTACCATTGCAGCCCAGTTTGCTGCTCTGCTCTGTGGTGGGACTCTCTGGGAAGTCACTTAATCACCCACTGTCTACTATCCTTCTGTAAAACTGAAATAATATTTTCCAACTCTCTTTCGTTCTAGAATTAGACCTTACTCTTGCAACTTACAAATGCTAGCAGACCACGTAGAGAAAATCGGAAAAAACAAAGAACATGTACTAAGTGTTTAAGAGTGGAAAAGATCATCTAGACTATAAACAAGAATAAAGAAGTAATTTCTTCTTTTAGAATTGGGTACTGAACTAGTACACTGAGATTACATTTTTCAAGTTGCTCACCAGTAAACTCTTCATAACTTAGAATTCTTAACTAAATATATAATTCATTATCTCTTCCATTACTTGGCTTGATGGACATTAGAAAACCTCATATCTCCACATCTCTTCAGTAAGTTAGTTGTTTATCTTTTTTTTTTTTTAAGTCTGCAAGTTAAAACAGTGATGATTACAGATTGTGTTGCAAACCAAAGCTTTCTTCATACAGGCTTTTTTTTTTTTTTTTTAATTCTTTTAATGTACAATGAGTGCTAGTCCATGAACACTTGAAGATTGCAGAGGGAAAGCTTTTGCAGAGAAAAATTAATTAGATTTGGACGAAAACCTGAATGGGAAAACACCTTTACATATTCAATAGCTAACATATACATCTATACAAAAGGATATTTTTATACAGAGCAAGGTTGACAAACCCTTCAATAGCACACTGGAGAAGTGTTAGAAGGACAGGTACTGATTTGCCATTACCCTGTAGACAAGGTGTCTGAACAATATTGATTATTTCTGTTATTTACTAATTATTAGGTTTGTCATTACAAGACATTGTTTGAATTTCACTTAGTCTGCCCTTGTCAGAGGGGCAAAGGACACTTACTTTATCCCAGAAATTACCAAATCAGATTCTTAACTAATTAATTAAGTCTCACTTGCTATGGGAAGCTACATAGACTAGAATTTGATGCTCTCTGTTAGCTGTGTTTCTGATTAAATACTGGTTCACACCTATTCAGGAGCCAAAATAAAAGGAAAAAAGTACTAAGTATAGGTTAGAATATAGCACTATTTGTTGACAAGAGAGACAAATACATGCCATTTGTTTGTGTTCTCTACATGCGGTCTAAAACGCTCAGCAGCAGAGCATCTACAATTCTGACATTCGTTAACACAAATTACCATGTGGGACATCAGAAGGGCCTGTAGCAGCAGGCCACATGATAATTGCCTGGGAAATGGTGCTGTGGATTCTGCAGGGCCTCCCCAGAGCCTGCCAGCTGCACAGCAGAGGGCCAGCAGCTGGTGTGCAACAGCTGCACTCGTGGCCTTTGAGTGAGCAGGGCTCCTAAGTGTTGCAGTAAGGTAGGAAAATTATAAATGAAAGGCCTCATAAAATCAAGCCTGCTCTCCTAAAATCAGTGGCTGGCCGTGTCAAGCTAGCACTTTGCAAGTTCCCATGTGAAAGCAATCCTGGTGTGAGCAGTTTGTTAACATAACAATCTATTCCTGGGTGAAAAAACAACCAGCACCTGTAGAAACTGGTTTTACACTGTTAGATAGAAAAATGAAAACTATCTCTTACAAACAACTTTTCCTGCACGTACACACCAGGGATTTGAATGACCAAACAATACAGGATAACAACTTGTTACTAACCAATAAAGTAATTGGCAAGAAAGCTATTGACCATATTAATGGGAGTCACACATGAGGTCTGTAAAACTGTATAAAAAGGAGTTACATGAATAAAGAATGGGCTTTTTCCACCATGAAGAAAATGGAATCTGTGTGATTTATTTCCATACTGAAGCAGCCAGGAGCACAGTGACAGCCTCTGCTAAACCATCACACACACTCTGGGTACCTCCCTTCCTCTCCAGGGCCACAGGAGCTGCTCAGCAGCTCTGGAGTTACATGACCAAAAGCAATGTAATTGGCCTACAAAGACACACCTGGGACTCCAACATGCTTCTTTTATAGCATTTTTTAAGGAAAGAGAAAAAGGATTTTTTTTTGGTAGGAACTTTAAAAATTGTGGAGGTGGGGGAAAAAAGTCAAAGGAGGATTAAAAGATATTGTTTGAAAAAATATTTTCTCTATGCAATAACCTTCAATATAAAAAATTCCCACAGCCTGAATCTATTTCCCCATTGGCATATCTATACAAACCAAATTCATGCTATCTTAAATCATTTTAATATCTGCACAGGACTTAATTTGCTTGAATCTTCTTTGCCCCTGATTTTCTAGCTGCCTTTCTTAGCTACAAAACAACCTAGTGCTACCCCAAGCATGCTGAACTGGATAGAGATCAAACACTGTACTAGATTTTAATAACACATCTTCCATTCCAGGTATTAAATAGATAACAACCTAATTCAGTAGTAATTCAGGAGAAATAAAGAAGCAAAAGTAGAAAAAGTGTATAAACAATATTGTATATATGCATTGCAGTTAGTGATGAAACCAAACAGACCTACCAGTAAGTTAAGTGGTTTTAGTAATGCTCATCAATATTGTATGAGACAATAGATTTATAAATTACAAATAAATACAAAAATTGATGTCATGCTAAAATATCACATAGGTCAGTATCAATACCAGTGGTATCATGCACATTTTTCATTGCAAGGTCTAAGAATAACATTTCTTGAGGGCCAGTTTCAGTCTGGACATGTAGGAGAACGAGATTCAGGATTTCATTTTCTGCAACCATGGAGATTCATCCATGTTACTCCAGTACTCAACAAAATTAGGCCTGAGAAACCAGTGGATTTCACTGAAGGCTGAGTTGCCTTTCTAATTAGGCTATTCACTAAAGCTTTAGTGCCACAGAATGACAACTGTTTGTCTACACAGGCTTAAATAGTAATGTTTTTAGTCAGTGCAATTCTTTCCTTTCCTTGGCTGTAATCCCTCCTAAACTGTGCTTCAAAGTTTGAGAGGTAACTCACCCCCTACAGTAAAAGGAAGTGCAATTTATTATTGTCTACCATAGATATCCTCAGCTTGCAGTAAATTAATGAAAAGGATATGTTCAGCTTGGCTAGCCCAGTGTAATGTAGTTATATTCTACTTCCTGTAGCCACTAATTCATTAAATGACACTGCTGGCTGTGTCCCTACATCCCTCAAGATGTAGCTCTGGTACAATAAGTTCCCAGGAAAACCTCTGAACACAAGTTTTTAGTTATGAATATTGGGGGTGGGGTAGGTTTTTTTTTAATTTTTTTTTTTATTTACATGGTGAGACACTTGCAAGCAACCAATACAATCTGGAATTTATGTAGTTAAAATTTTGTTTAGAAGTCAATGTTGCTGGCATTATTGAAAAAGAGAGAGAAATATTATTTTACTTTCTTCTTGGCTATGTAATTACAAGTAAATAATAATTTGAGCTATTTTTTACTTGGTACAGCAAGTATTGAATATCTTCTATTATGATGAACTCAATAATATAGAAGTTGGAAAGGTATTGATAGGCTCAGAAAATTGTTTGGGCAAAAGAAAACACTCCTAATGAGCAAAGTCAAGAATTATTGCTTGTGAAATTGAGATTCTAGCCATCTAATCAAATAATTCCAAATCTAGTAATTTGGACAAATGGGGGGAAAAAAAAGAAAAACAAAAACAAACAAAAAACTCTAAACCCCTTTCCTAATAATAGATTACTATTAGAGAAAGGGTCTCAATAATAATAGAGATAAAACTGCTATGCAGACAATTCCTACTACCTAGTCATTCCCTGCTGTCATGGCACACCTTCTACTATTTTTCTTGATCCCTGAACTTTGGGGGCAGGAGGAGTCTGACAGCAAGTCCTTCAGAGGAAAAGATTTGTTGAAGGCAGGGGTTTCTTTCTCCTCTTTGGTAGCAGGAGGATAACTTCATCTTCTTCACTCTGGGGTCCAACGAGGGGTATTTGTATGTCTTTTTATCTTATCACTTTTTATACTTTGCTTTTCTTCCTTCCTATGCAATTCCACTTTGCAGTTAAATGTACTATATATGGAGTGTTTTACATATAATTGATACTTATTCTAAAAATCTGTACTGTCCAACTCACATTCCTTTTTTTTTTCCTTTACTTATCAGCAAATAGTCACAAGTGAGTTGTTTCCTGAGGTCTCCAGGCTCACCATGTGCCACTTTTCTTACCATGTTACACCCACATTCCTCTACACTGCACCAGGTTCCAGATTTCAAGCCTCTGTTGCTATACCATGCCCGTGCTCTGTATTACTTCATTATATTATTTTCTATGCAGAAAAATCTTCATTTACACAAAAATTAAAAAATCTTTAAGTAGATCAAGACAAGTCCAGACAAAACCCAAGGAGAATCAGTCCAGAGACCTTGTTCTGGTTTCAGCTAGGGTTGGTAACTAGGCTGCACCATCGTTGTCAGCATTTCAGTTTTTGGGATATGGATGCAGAAAACTTTAGTAAGCTTTGTACTTAAAAAATGAATGGTGACAAGCTGGCCAGCTGCTAAACCAGGCAATAACATCACTTAACTTTTCCTGGTAGTATTAGAAAGTTTAAAGGAGGTACCAGCCACCCTTCCACTGCAGCAGAAGAGGTATCCACATACCAATACATTGCTGACAGCCCATGAAAACAATTATCTTTAATTTCAGCTATGAAACAAACCCACAGACGTTATTAAATATTGGAATTGCTTGTGTGGTTTCAGATACATGTGGTTCAAGTGAGTATCTTCAGGAAATGGTTTGATATTTGACTCACCAAGATCAATGTGTTATACAATTACTAAGAACATGTTTACACAGTGTAATACTTTGAACATATCTTCCTAGAATTCACAGCAAAACCAATTTTGCAATGAAATATAGTGCTTAATAAAGGCTGGAATTCTGCTTTGTGAACATTTTCTTATTTAAACATTTATAATAGCTCCTAGGATGGAGGTGCTACTAAAGCAGAAAGAAAAAAATAGTTCAAGCAAGCCATACTTTTTCTTTTAAAGTAAAATGCCAATAACCTATCATGACTGTGATGGTATGACTCACTTTAATACTGACACATATAGATCCCACAAACCACAGAAACATTTGGGCTGTTATTTTTAATGGCCTTTTAAAGACACAAACAATAAAAGCAAACAATAAAACATCTTTATTGCATTGCTGTACTTGGCAAAGGGACTAGAAATGTTTTGGATGATGGCTGGTCTGGGTCTGGCTGGGATGGAGTTAACTTCCCTCATGGCAGCCCAAATTGTGTCTTGGGCTGCATTTGTGGCTAAAATGTTGATAAAGTGCCAAAAGTTTCTGCTGTTGCTGAGCAGTGCTTGCACATCATCAGGTCATTCTCTCAGGCCAGAAGGCTGAAAGGATGAGCAAAATTTGGGAGAGGACACAGCTGGGACAGCTGGCTTCAACTGGCCAGGGACAGTCCACACCCTACAACAGCATGCTCAGCAGCAAAAGACATAAGAAAGCAGTGGGGTGGGGGGGGAAGGATTTCATTATTAAACCAGTTATCTTCCAAAGCAATTATTCATACTGAGGCCCTGACTGCCAGTGGCTGGACATTGGGACTGGGAATAAAAGAATAAATCTCCTCATCTTGCTTTGCTTCTGTGTGTGACCTTTGCTTTATTCATTCAACTGCCCTCATCTCAACCCTCAAGCTTGCCCATCCCCTGTGCTGTTGGGAAGAGGAGAGTTGTGGTGGTGTGTGTTTTGTTTGATTTTGCCTGACTCTTTCGCTGTTATATTTTGAGAGGGTTGTAAAGTTATACAAGTGGAGATAATGGTTTGCCCCATGGTACCCCTATCCCTTCCCCTTATAATGGTTTAGCCCAAGTGGTTTTTGTCCAGGTTTTCCCGCCACTCAGGGTGTCCATCAGCCTGCTCCCCCCCTCCCTTCCCCCCGTTTCTGCTCAGTCATTCCCAGTTGTCCTGCCCTCCTTTATGTCAATTAAGTTTTCCCTGCTCAGCTTGTTCCCGAAGTTTCTGTGTCAGTCACCTTGTCCCCTGTGTATGGTTTGTTATGTGAATTTTCTCCCACCCCTATGTTTTCCCTATTGGTTTAGTTAAACATATCATTATCCCTGTTGTAACTACCCACTGGCTGCTGTGCCCACCTCCCTGAGTCAGAGGTTTGATAAGCTCTTGCTGAGCCTTGGCTGTGGCCACTTCGTCTTGTCCTTTCAAGGAGATTAAAACTATTTGGAGTACCTTGACGGAGTGCCCGGCTCCTGGCTTTCTTTATCTCGGGGCTCTGGTGCCTTTTCTCTGCAGCTGAACCCACGCAGCTGCCCTGACCCACACCGCAGCCTCAGGGGAGGTTTTGGGGCGGCCTCGTGTGGCTCCCACCGCCACCAAGGGGCAGCCAGCCGGATTCCTGCCTCGGGGCGGCGAGGGGAGGCCGCAGAGAGTGAGGCTTGCAGGGTGAGAAGCTGAAGGCTGGGCAAGGTAGACCCGCTTCAATGGGTTTATTTAAAAACAGTGCAGTTATTGCTGCTGCTTTCATGTGCCCCAGAGAAAAGAATAATCTCATTGCAGACTCTTTGATAAGGATTCTCCAAAAAGTAGGCCTGAATAGAAACTATTTATAAAACTATAATATAGAAATGTCATATTGATAGCAAGAAAGTTAGGAACTGTTCTTTTAGGGCTTCTTTAGCAGAGCTGAAAATGAAGTTATTTATAATTTTATTAAAATACTAGAGAGCAAAAACAAAAATTTAGCTGGGTCAAATCCCAAAGTCAATTACGAAGCTCCTGATTACTTCAGGTTGCAAAAATTGCTCTCTACAAGACATGAATCAGAAATGAAGGCAGAAAAAGTCTAGAAGTTACCCAGATAATAGAAACTTTTCCAAATCATTATATATAGTTTCTCTACTCTTCAATTAATCTGGGACCTGTTACAGATCATCCAAAATCAGAAGAATGGCTGAGATTTTACTGCAGCACCCAGGACCACACCAATCCATTCAAAGATCAAGGAAATGCATATTTCTTTACGCTTGTCCAATGTTAATTATAAATGAATACTAAAATACATTGTTTGAAAAAATGAAGTTTTTGTCCTTAAGTGATCCAGGTGTTTTCAGCCAGCTCAGGAAAAGAACTCTTTCCCTTTTCTAACACATCTGACAAAGTCAAAGCTCTTGAACATTCCTGAAATATGCTACTCTAGCAAAAACTAGCAAGATGGCATTGAGATTAATAGATGGTAAACTAATATTACCTTTACTTCTTGTTGTAAGTCGTGTTTCAATTGCTTTGACAATAATTTAGCACCCTTTCCATTTTACAGATAGGAAACTGAGTCAGAGGGAAGTCATTCAGCCACCATTTGCTAAACTAAGAGAACACAGGATGCAACTTTGGGTAGGGATGGAAAAGAAGAAAGGTATCCTAGATATCAAACCCGATCTTTAACTTACATCCCCACAGTGTGGGGGCACAGGCTACACAGATCTAACTGCTGGTGTTTTCTTTTTCAGGTGAATGTCCCTTTATCTTTTGGGGATTCTTATTTTTCTTGGGTGGAGGAAGTGAGAGGAAGCTTAGGGAGAGCTTCATGTCATTTTCAGTTTCTGGTCTTATTTTATGAGTTGGAAGATAATCACTCAGGTATATTTTTGAACTGCAGGTGTGTGTATATATATATATATA
>WBNO01010697.1:8118-18167 GCA_013400575.1 Peucedramus taeniatus
TTTTTTTTTTTGTTTTGGTTTTGTTTGTTTTTTAAAAATTTTCTTCCCTAATAAAGGACTGTTATTCCTACTTCCATATCTTTCCCTGAGATCCCCCTTAATTTCCAAATTATAATGATTCGGAGGGAGGGTTTTACATTTTCCATTTCAGGGGAGGCTCCTGCCATCCTTAGTAGCCACCTGTCTTTTAAAACCAAGACAGCTACCTTAAAATGCAGTTCAGCACTGAAATTCAGGAAACACTCCAGAATCCTATAATGATAGAACATTGTACAAACCACCAGAAAAAACTCTATGGAACACTTGCTTTAGATAATATTTCAGAAACAATACACTGTCGGAAAACAGAGTCTAATTTTCATGCTGTCACACCATAGCAACTGTCTCTGCCATTTTTCTTATTACAGTACTAACACAAAGTATCTTGGCTGTTGCTGAGACTACATTTTTACTATAGCTCCACAGTACATTTACCACAAAGTTGGGAATTATTGTTTCAAGTTTTTCTTCTGCAGGGTGATATGATTTTGTAGTTCTATAAATAATGATCTGTTGGATAAATTAAGGGTTTAAAGCCAAAGGAATGATATATATTGCTATTGCAGAAGCAGATTTATGTAAAAGTAACATAATGGGTTTGTAACATGAAATATATACTTTTTAACAGAAAGATGATGTCCTAGGTTAGTGGATTAGAAATACCTTGCTACTGCAAACAATATCATTTCAATACTAATGGCACTGCAAGACTGCTTTAATACCTTTAAAAAAAAAAACACCCTTTGAAGAATCTATAAAGCACATTTTTTGACTGAGACAGGAGATGCATGAGTCTTTTAGAGCTCTGTTGCATGGCTGTCTGTGGATCACAGGTAACCAGCACAGCTTCTTGTTTAAGTCAATGTATCGGTTTGGCATGGCCTGGTTTTTGGTAGCAGGGGGGCCACAAAGATAGCTCCTGTGAGACTCTGCTATAAGTTTCCACTATATCTGGCAGAGCCAATAGCTGATGGCTCTGAAGATGGACATGCTGCTGGCCAAAACTGGGTCAATGAAAGAGGTTGGTAACACCTCTGTGATGACACATTTAGGAAGAAAATCAAAACAAAGTTGCACAATTTTGCTTCTAGTCAAAGAGGAAGGTATGAGAACATGTGAGGGAAACAACATGGAGCCACCAAGGTCAGTGGAGAAGGAGGGGGAAGAGGTGCTCCAGGTGCTAGAGCCAAGATTCCTCTGCAGGCCGTGGTGAAGACCATGGTGAAGCAGGTTCTCCCCCTGCAGCCCATGGGTCCATGGGGGACGCAAAGATCCACCCGCAGCCTGTTGGGGAGGTACCCATGCCAGAGTGGGTGGATGACTGGAAGAGGCTGTGTTCCAGTGGAAGACCTGGTGGAGAGAGAGGGCCCTTGCTTCCAGGCTGGAGCAGCCTGTCCTTGGAGGACTGCACCCCATGGAAAGAGAGACCCACGTCGCAGCAGTTTTGGGAGGACTATCTGCAGGTGGGGGGAGTTCACGTTGCAGCAGATGCGGTAGGGCTGCTGCTCGTGAGAGTGGACCCACGCTGGAGAAGTTCATGGAAAACTGTCTCCCATGAGAGGGACCCCATGGTCTCACATGGGAAGGACTCCTTTCCCTGAGCAGTGGAAGAAAATCTCAGTGATGAACTGACCAAAACCACTGTGCCTTTGTCTCCCTGCGCTGTCAGTGGGAAGGAGGGAGGGGCTGGGGGGCAACAGTGTTTTTAAGGGCTTATTTTACTTCTCATTATCCTCCTCTGATTCTGTTAGTAATAAATTCACTTTGCAACTAAAGTTGAGCCTGTTTTGCCCTTGAAGTGTTTTCTCCTCGTCCTTAGCTCACTCATGAAGCTTTGTTAACTTTTATTTTCCTTTTCCCTCCTCTGCCCAGCTGTGGCAGGGGAGGGTGAGCGAGTGACTCTCGTGGGTGCCTGGCATTGGGCCACTGTCCAACCACGACAGGCAGATTTTTGTTACCTGCTTTATTTAGTATAGGAGCAAGATATTTTGGAATCCAGTGTCATCAAAATAACAGTGATATTCAGTTCTCTAAAATAATTTTGATTATAGTCTCTTTGCTTCCTATAATCCACAAGAAAGATGTCTATCTGGGATTTATGCTGAAGACAAGTGACGAAGCTTGTAGTACGAATTTATTTTATAAGTAGAACATTAACAAGTTCTGAAACACCAAGAATTTATTCTTGTTCATCAAGGGCCCGTTGTTCAACAAATCAGAGTACAGGGTTCTGTTATGATCTGGATAGTGAGATATGCTTCTCCCCAATTTAAGGTGTAAACAAGACCACATGCCAAAGTCAACAATAAGGATTTTGCTTAACAGAAAATGTGAGCTAAAGAAATAGAAAGAAATAGGAAAAAGAAGAGGGGGGAGAGAAAAAGAACGAGAGTGAGAGAGAGAGAGATTAAATAGAAAGATATCACCTCTTGTGGATCCAAGGAGTGTCCTGTTGGTCTTCTTCACCCTGGGCTTCTCAGTGGTGGGGGTCCCAGAATCATTTTTTTGGAGCTATCACCTTTATACAGTCCAAGTTCCGGGCATCCACAGGGGGTTGCAGATGCCAATGCCATAACTTGAGGTGGTATGTGTATGAGCAGTTGCTTTCTTTTCCACAGTCTGCAACAGTGGGAAATTTTGTCCAGATGCATTAACCAGGATGCACTAATGTCTTGGTTTGAAAGACAAGTGTCTGCCAAGGGAGGCAGGAACCTCCCTTAAAATAGACAATATGGCCCCCTTCCCTCTGGGTTATTATAACTTTGAAATTGAGGGGTGTGAAAAACGCCAATTGTGGATGCCAGCCTGGTCAGGGAGAGAGAAATGGCAATAGTTTCTCACAGTGGCTTGTGAGAATTTTTAGGGAGTTGTAGTAATGTGATAACTTGTTAATATCAACAATCTGCAGGTGGTGTTTTTCCACTTTGTTTTTCTGTTCCTCTCAAGGACGGTGTGTGAGAAAGATGTTTTTATTAATTAGCCAATCAAGAAGAATGTATCGTATTGGTCTATATAAGCCAGAGAATCCTTCGTATTAAAGCTTCTTTTCGCCTTTTACAATTCGAGCTCGCGTCTGTTCTTTAGACATTCCTGGAGCAAGAGTGACATCTGGTGACTCGACGTGTGTTTTGCACCACTCGGCCCTTCGCGGAGTGCGCAGAGACGCCCGGGACCCCCGCCGGACCTCCACCGGGGCTCGCAGCGCCCGCGCGGGTTCGCCCGTGTTCAGAGACCCTTTGTTTCCCCAGAGAGGAAACGACCTTTCCCGGCGTCCTTCGGAATCGGACTCAGTCCGTGAGGCTGCCCTGATAATTTAGATCTGCAGGCGGGGAATTGCTGGGGCCGGGTGCCGGTGTTTCTGGGATGGGGGATCAGGCTTCTGAGGTTGATGCCGATGGTTTTTTTTGTGTGGAGGGACCTCCTTTCTTATAAGGGGTTCTCTGTGTCGGACAACTCGCTTTGTGAGCTTCTTTGGTGGGCCTAGGCTCACGAGTTTCCAGTGAGCATGGCCACTGCTTTTAACCTGGTCCAGTGGCAGGCGCTGGGTGGCCGGCTTGCTGAAGAGTTTTATGGAGGGGACTATACTGTGCCCCAGGTCCTGGTTGTGTTAAGGCCCCTGGTCAACGCCCTCGAGGACAGGGATGGTGCTTCGGAGAGGGGAAGTTTGACGGGCGGGGGTGGTGCCGGCGCTTCGGAGAGACAGTCGTCGGACCGACCGGCAGCCAGTTTCTCCCCGGCTGCCAGCCTTCTTTCAGGTCGGCGGGAGGCGTGGGAACTCTCCGCGGAACCCATCTCTCATCTGGAGATAGAGTTCCGCAGACCAGCCCTGGTTCCTGCGTTTTTGGGTGATCGCCGCCTTCTCCTTTCACGACAACATTGCCGAAGGGGGAGGTTGCCGTGTCTTGGCCGGGCCTGGGAGACCACGGCTGGCTGCCTGAGCCGGGTTCTACCCCCCCCGTCCCTGGCAAATCGGCTCTCCCCCTATTTGGGGGGTGGGGCTGGGGGTTCGCTGTGACGGTCACCCTGCCTTTCTCCCCCTCTGCCACCTGGGGATTGGCATTCTCCCGGATGGCGAGAGCGGCAGTCTCCGGCCCTGCAGCCCCGCCCCCCNGGGGGCGAGGTCGACTCCCACCTCGGCGGTCGCCAGGACAACGCGGGTCACTCCGCCAGCTTCCTTGTCGTCAGCCATGGAGCCTGCACAGCTGCACCGGCCACGCCTGTTGTCGGTGCTTGAGGGTGGCTGCCCGCTCCAACCAGATTCGCACTCCCGGCTGGTTTTCCCCTCTTTCTCCGTGGTGCCTGCGCAGACGGCGACGGCTGTGACTGCGGCTCCGGCACCGTCTCTCCAAATGGTAAATCATGCAGCGGGGGCAGTGCCTCTTCCTCGTTCTGGCGCGGTGGCCGATTCGGGTGACTTAATGTCTTTTATACCTCCTCCAGGGCAGCCTGCGGTGCCGGTGGTGCTGTCGGCTGCGGCTGCACTGCCCGCTGTTCCACCGCCGGCCGCGGCAGTGCCAGTGGCCGGTCCGCCTGCATCTCGGCTTGTGACTAGCCCTTCGGTCTCGCAGCCCGCGGTCGACCTCTCGAATCCGGACCCTTTGGCTAGCTTGCCACCCCCTGTTACCCGCTGGGCGCCCTCCCCATTCCTAGGTGGGGATTCAGACAGCGATGATGACAAGTGGCCAGTCCCCCGGCGGGGGCATGTCCCAGTGGTAGACTGCCGGCACCGGAGGGCGGAGTCGGCGTCTGCTCGTAACCTCTGGATACTGCCTCCCTGTAGGGTGACTGTGCGCCCCAACAATCCCTGCAGCTTTTGGGACGCCATCATCAGAGGATGAGGATGAGGATCCGTTGGGGAAGGCGGGGAGGTCGCGGTATGCGGCCGCCTCGTGGGGGAGGAGCGCGGGTGGTTCGGGAGGGCCATGTTCTGCCCCAAGGCGATGTGCAGGCTCATCCTGTGTTTAAGGCTGTCCCAAATTCGGGAAAAGCCGACAAGCACGGGGTGATTGCCTGGCGGGTGATTCAGGATCTGCGAGGCCAGGTTGCAAAACATGGCCTTGGCTCAGAGGAGGTCATGCAGACTCTCAGGGTGATAGCCACAGATCTGTTGTCTCCATTTGACATCAAGCATCTTGCTCAGGCGCTTTTCCGACCTCTGCAATTTGCGATGTTCATGACATTCTGGTCTCAGGATAGTGCAAAGGTTGCAGTGAGCAACGGGCTTCTGCATCCGGAGGATCCTAGGTCTGGCATGGGAGTGGATGCTCTCCTTGGGGAGCATGCCTACTCCAATCCTGATTTTCAGGCCACCTGGGATGCTGCTGTTCTTGAGCAGTGTAAAAGGGTGGGATTTGCTGCATTGTTGAGGACCATTGAGGCGGCCTCCCCCAGGCCTGAATGCACAACGATAATGCAGGGGCTGAGTGAGCCTTTTATGTCATTTGTCGGCAAGCTTATTGCTGCTCTGGAGAAGCAGATTGAGGATGCTAACCTGAGAGAATCCTTTTTAAAATGATTGGCCCAGGTCAATTCCAACACCGAATGCCGGAGGATCATAGATGCTCTTCCAGGCGACCCATCAGTGGTGGACATGGCCATTGCATGTGTTAAGACGGGTGCTGTGGGTCACAGGATGTCCGCTCTGGCAGTTGCTACGCAGACAGGCTGGGTTCCCTTAGGGGGCAGACGCCAGAAGAAGAACAAAAAAAAGGGCAAGAAACAGCAAGGTGTGCCCAAGCCAGCAGGTACAAGTGACAACTTCTTGTGTGCTAGATGCCTTAAGGCGGGTCACCTTGCAAGCCAATGCAGGTCAAAGTTTAATGCAAATGGCCAGCGTTTGACAGGCCTAGGAAACGGAAGGAAGAGTGCAAAGAGGAATCGCGCGCCGACAAAAGTGATTCCTCAGAGCACGGCACCAGCTCAGGTTTGCCCAGCCAGCTTGGGGACATCGCCCATGGCTCTGCCGGTGTGGATATATGTACCGCAGGGGCAGTCGTCCTAGAATCCTGTAGTGAGCATAAGGTTCCCTTGAACATCCTCGGACCTCTGGGACAGGGACTGGGCGCATTGCTAGTGGGGAGATCTAATGTCACCCACCAAGGGATCTTTGTTTACCTGGGAGTCATTGACTCTGCCTTTTCAGGCCTGGTTTTTGCTACAGTTTTCACACCCACTCCCTCTATTTCAGCAGGGACTCGGATTGCTCAACTTTTGTTCTTTCAGTCATGTGTCCCCAGGACTGGCCTGCAGACTCGTGGGACTGGTGGCCTCGGATCCAAGGGACTACCATGAGCCCTCTGGTCTGCAACCATTTCCACTCAGCGACCCCAGATGATGTGTACCCTGACCCTACGGGGTGCCCACCCGCCGAAGATCGAGCTGCAAGGTTTGATTGACATGGGGGCAGGCATGACTGTCATCTCCCTCTCTGTGTGGCCTTCTACGTGGCCTTTGACCCCCATGGAAACACCCATTGTAGGGGTGGGGGGTCTGGCACGTACCATGATGAGCCGACACTTTGTGCTCGTCGGCAACTCAAGTGGGCAGGTGGCTGCTGTTCGGCCCTATGTTGTTTCAGCCTCAGTCACTCTGTGGGGGCAGGATGTTTTGGCTGCCTGGGGGGTGCGAATTGGGGCGGATTTTTAATAGGGGCCACTGCGTCGAAGGACAAAAGGTGTCCTACACTGCCTTTATGGGGGTTGGTGGACAAACCCATTTGGGTTCATCAGTGGCCCCTGATGGAAGAGAAACTGATCCCCCTTCGTGAATTTGTTCAAGAACAACTGCAGCAGGGACACATTGAGCCTTCTATGAGTGCCTGGAATACTCCCGTCTTTGTGATAAGAAAAAAGTCTGGGAAGTGGAGGTTGTTACAAGACCTCTGAAAAGTCAATGCAGTGATGGAAGGTATGGGGGCATTGCAGCCTGGTACGCCCTCGCCCACCATGATCCCTGTGGGATGGGAGATCTTGGTCATTGATTTGAAGGATTGTTTTTTTACAATTCCTTTGCATCCTGATGATAAGCCTAAGTTTGCCTTCACAGTGCCTTCAGTCAACAATGCCGAACCTGCGCAGAGGTATCAATGGAAAGTTTTGCCACAGGGCTGTAGCAACAGCCTGATTATTTGCCAGTGGTATGTGGCTCAGGCCTTGTCCGGTGTTCGCGATCAGTTTCCTGATGCGTGTTGTTATCATTATATGGATGACATCCTGGTGGCAGCACCCGCCCAGGATGAGTTGCTGAGGATACGGCCTCAGCTGTTTGCTGCTCTGCATGCTTATGGGCTGTGGGTGGCCCCAGAGAAAGTTCAGCAGCACCCTCTTTGGAAGTATTTGGGGGTCAAAATTCTTGACCGGACCATTCAGCATCAGGACGTGCAATTCTCAGATTCTATTCGGACCTTGAATGATGCCCAGAAGTAGATGGGTGTCATCAGCTGGTTGCATCCTTACCTAGGACTGACCGGAAAAAAATTGTCCCCATTGTATGATACTTTGAAAGGGGACCCTGACCTGAGGTCGCCTCGGGAATTGACCCCTGAGGCGCAACATGCACTGGAGGAGGTCCAAAGGGCTGTTTCTGCCTGTTAGGTTCACCGAATGGATCCTTCCATTGATGTCACTGTTTTCATTGCCAATCCAGATTTTCATCCTATGGGTATCATTGGCCAGTGGAGTGACAAGTGGTCTGATCCCTTGCATGTTTTGGAATGGGTCTTTTTGCCCCATCAGCCGAAGAAGACAGCGCCCTCATTGTTTGAGCTGTTTGCTCGTTTGATAATCAAATGCCATCAAAGGTGTTTCCAATTGATGGCTGCTGATCCTGCGGCGATCACTCTTCCTGTGGAGCAGGAAGGTTTTGAATGGAGCCTTGCTCATAGTGCTCCTTTACAGAGTGCGCTGGAAAATTTTTCAGGGCAGATTGCCTATCATATGCCCAGTCATAAATTGCTGCAGCTGGCAAAGACAACGTGTTTGTTGTTGCAGCTGAAGAGCAGCCGGGTGCCGGTGCGAGGGCCCACTGTCTTCACAGACGGCTCTGGAAAAACAGGGAAGGCCATTCTTACTTGGAGGGATGAATCTAGATGGCAGACATTGGAGTGCCATGAGTCAGGCTCAGCCCAGCTGGTTGAATTGAAGGCCATTGCCATGGCGTTCCAGGAGTTTTCCCAAGTGCCTCTGAATGTGGTTACTGATTCCGCCTATGTCATGGACATAGCCAGGCGTTTGGATTGTTCACTTCTGAAGGCAGTAATGCAGCTTTGTTTCAGTTATTGAAGGCCTTGTGGAGTGCAATTCAAGCCCGAGTACATCCATATTACATCTTGCACATTCAGAGTCACACCAGTTTACCAGGTTTCATAGCAGAAGGTAATGCCAGGGCTGACAGGTTGGCTAACCCTGTGTGGGTAGCACCTCAGCCTGACATGATTGGGCAAGCCAAAGCATCACATGATTTTTTCCATCAAAGTGCACATACTTTGCAGAAACAGTTTCATTTTATGCCAACTGAGGTTCGTGACATCGTCAGCTCTTGTGCTGACTGTCATGGATTCTCTGCACCTTTGCCGGCAGGGGTGAACCCCAGAGGCTTAAAGGCTTTGCGGCTTTGGCAGACAGATGTCACTCACATTGCTGAATTTGGCCGACTCAAGTATGTACACGTGTCTATTGACACATTTTCCTCTGCCATGTGGGCCTCTGCTCACACTGGGGAAAAGAGTTGCGATGTGATTGCCCATTGGAGGATGGCTTTTGCAGTCTTGGGAATACCCTCTTCTGTGAAAACAGACAATGGCCCTGCCTATGTCTCGCAGAAGATGTGTCAATTCCTGCACCTATGGGGAGTGTCACACATACTGGGTATCCCGCACTCTCCAATGGGCCAGGCCATTGACGAACATGGTCATGGTACCTGGAAACGTGTTCTGGGCAGACAGAAAAAGGGAATGCCCAGAGAGACGCCACACAGCCGATTGGAAAAAGCTTTATACACAATCAACCATCTGTCAGTGCCACAGAATTCGGAAAACCCTGTCCTCCTAAATCACTTTCTTTCATTGCATTCTTCAGGTGAGGTGCACCTGCTTCGAGCAAAGGTCCAGATACGGGATCTTCCCACCAACAGGTGGGAAGGCCCGTACGACCTTATCACTTGAGGTCGTGGGTATGCATATGTCTCCACAGATACCAGAGTGTGATGGGTACCTGCGAGGTGTGTCCGCCCTGACTTGCAACATCAAAACCAGAATGTGGCCAACAGGCAACTTTTGAATGATGACCAAGATGACAGCCACGATGACAACTATCAATCAGATGGCCCTTCCACGAGTGGAGACTGAACACTTCATCCTGTTTTCTGAAAAGGACTGCTTTGAATTAGTATAAGTATATGATTTAGACTTGATAGTGCATTTTATAAGAGAATCACAAGACCTGATCTCTCAGGCCATTTTAAGCTGCATCTGATTAAGGGACCTCTGGATCCGTGTTTGTTCTCCTTTCTGCAAGGGGCCCCGCAGAGGACTACAAACACCGCCTCCATTTTTAAACAAAAAGGGGACTTGTGGATGCCAGCCTCATCAGGGAGAGAGAAACGGCAATTGTTTCTCACAGTGACTTAGGAGAATTTTTAGGGAGTTGTAGGAATGTGTTGAGGGCTTTTTTCAGGACAATGGATATATATATAGGCACAATCCAGTCTTTATGGAAACTGAGTGAGGTCACAATGCCCTTGAAGGACACAGAAGAAGAAGAACATGCCCAGAAGCAGACAGTTCAGGATGCAAAGGCAGACAAGAAAACTGCAGCGAGACATATGAAGAAAGAAAACTAACTAAAATTATCTGAAAAGATTAAAATGCATGTACATCAGGATTTAACCAATCATGTATTAGCTTGAGGCGCGAACGGTAGAACACAGTATAAATATAGCTTGCTTTTTGGAATAAATTGGCTTCACTTGATCATATTGATCATTGCATGATGTCCCATTGCTGATCCTCCACA
>WBNO01010698.1:0-28495 GCA_013400575.1 Peucedramus taeniatus
TTAAAGATAAAATAAAATTATAATTAAAATAAAATTAAATTTTCATATATAGAATATGAAGATCCAAAGAAGAGGAACAAAAACCATTAATCTTTGCCAGCTATTATCTTAATTTATTTTTGTTTTCAGAAGAAAAATAAAAACTTCTGGGGAACAAAAAGAATAGATAGGAAATGGAAAAAATTGTCATCTTTGGGAGGACATGTACTATATTAAGTGAAGTTACCTTGACTAAATGGAAAAATCAACTTCATCTTGGTCTAGGGATATGACCTTTGGACTCCTAATGAGAACTAGTGAAATAATGAAGTATTTCCAGATAAATTCTTGCTGCTATAATCTGAGAGAAGGGAAGCTAAAAGAATACAGGGGGGTTTTGCAAGTGATCAAGTGCACATACAATTAGTAGCTCATCAGGGTTGTTAAGGACATGATTAAAGGACAGCCAATTTACTAAAGACTTAAGAGGTTAATGGTGAAGAAAAAATAAAGTGACAATATCCTCCCTTCCTCCCCTCTCTCCTTTGATTGTGACAAATGTATGCTTTCCACACATCCATGAGCACAGGATTGCAGATTTTCCCTGGGAATTTAAATAAGCACTCTACCTTAGAGGACATGCAGAAATTTAGTTGGGAAAAAAAATAAGGTGGGGATGATGGTGGCATAATGTAACGGCTCAAGGAGATTTTTAGGGTTTTTAGAAACCCAAAGCATTTTAAAAAAGTAAATTCAGCTCTACACACGTTGTGATGTTGTCAAAGGCTGATAACCTAAAAGTAAGAGATAAAAATTCACTTTGCCCAAATGTGGGCAAGGTTAGCCATGCTTTGTCTGTGCTATTCCCTATTCCATACACTGGAGAAATCCTCACTGAGAGGATTTTTGCTCAATAGAATAATTTCAGTGCCTTTTAGGCCATCATGAGATTGATGACCTTTTCCAAAGGGCAAAAATGGAAGCAGGGCCTTTCTGACTGTGAATTCTCCTCCTTGCATATTTCAAATCATGTTAGAAAGTCCTCAGTCTACCTCCAGACCACCCAGATTTACCTGAGCAGTGTCAGGACACTGTCTGTAGTCCCAATTGTTATTTATTTTAAACATGACCCTGACTTCAGCTCCCACCCTGAATGGGGAGGGAAGGAATAAGGAGGAGGAATGCAATTTATTGCAAATAGGATCATGAGATCTCTGCAAATATTGAGGTTTAGGAGATGTTTATTCCACACAACACAAATCCCTGGAGGTGGGCAGGCTGCAGAGTCAGAGCTTTCCTTAAGGAAGGCTCAGAATGGCCCTGGAGTTATTTCTTCATCCCCTTCTCCCTTTCCCTCGCCAGCAAAGCAAGGAAGTTTTTGGACCACAGGGCTGGTATAGATTTGAGACTTCTCCCATGAAAAGCTGCTGCTTTTAGGAACTTCTAGGAGATTTGAGCACTCCAAGGTAAACCACACAGACTGAATTACATGGCTGTCTAATCTAGAAGCAACTATGGGAATAAACCCATGGTTTGCTTCTGCTATTCTAGCTGAAAGCCAAGGCAAAGCAAATTTTTAATGCAAAAAGGACTTGTAAATCCTTTAATTGGCTTTGTAAAGCCACACCAAAATCTGTTGTCACAGTGGTGGGATAAATTTGTAACATACATCTCTGCTAAACACTGCTAATCTCAGTAACTTCAGGACAGAAGCAGAGATCAAGCAAACCTGCTCAGCTGCATCAGGGAGCAGCATTTCAGTCAGCTGTGAGAAAATTTGAATATTCTTCCATTTATAAAGCTACGAAGGCAAATTTGGTAAATGAACACAGTGAAGATCAAGATTTCATTGTGAAATTTCTCTTCAGCCGACGAGGGAGGGACAAGTGAAGATGTTTATAAGGTTTTGTTTCTCATTACCTTACTCTGCTTTGACTGGTAAAACACTAACTCATTTCCCCAAATCAAGGCTGTTTTGCCCATGGTAGCAGCTGGTGAGTGATCTCTCATGGTCCTTACACCATGACCCACAAGCATTTTGTGATATTTTCTCCCACTGTCCATCTGAGGAGCGAAGTGGCAGCGTGGCTTTGGTGGGCACTTGGTGCCCAGACACCACAAATAGCTAATTATTAGATTCAACCTGGATAAAACTCAAATAAATCACAGTCCTGGGAAGAACTGGGCTCAGCTTGGGGGAACACTCAGCTTTTGGAGCTGATTGCAATGACAAAGAGCTTTCTGAGAACAGCTGCAGCCTCTCTCTGAGGCATGCCCAAGTGTTACTCCCATCACTTCTCTGACACTTAAGGGGAAATATTACCAATAGTGAGGTGACCTAAGGTCTAATCCTGCATGATTCTGACTCCATAATGTCCCTGTGATGATTACTGGGGAGTTAATTCTCAGCTGTCCTATTAAAACCCCATAAGCCACCTAAGAGGGTCAGAGAGCATCCGGGGTTCTCCTTTAACTGCTGTCATAAAATCAGAGGCTGGGTTTGCAGAGGATGCTCATGAGAAGAGTCTCTCTGGATACAATTTCACACATTTTGTTCCATGCCCCGTGGGTAGTCCCACCACGAGGAGATAAAGAAGCAATTGGGTTTTGGATGAAGGTCAAGAATATCCAGAGAAGAGCCAAAGAAATTAATCTGGTGACAGCAGCGTTAAAACATTTTATATAATAACAGTTTGTTTCCACACTACATAAACTCAGCTGAGGTGATCCTAACCCTGTCTTTCTTGAGTTTATTTCTCAAAAAATGAGGAAACTTAGTCTCCAAAGCAATTTTTCATTAAAATACAAGCATGTGATTTTTACAAAATTTTTTACCTGGAAGCACTTTGAATATTCAATGTACCAATAGCCAAGATCTGTGGTAAACAAAGCTTGAGTTATTTTTCTGTGCAAACTGAGATTCTATCTGCATTTAGTGAATGAAATATTCACTTCTGTTGTGTCCTGTGGATAGTTATTTAGCAGACATTGCTTTCCCAAGCAGAGTATGTTAATTTGTACATTCTAGCTTTTTATTTTAATTGTGTCCAGTGATCACCTTGCCATCAAATAGTATATTAGAATAAATTTATTAAAAAATAAAAATTAGAGGAGAAAAGTATATTGAAGGTGTTCTATTGTTAATGACAATACCAGACCACTAACTTTGATTAATTTGGGTAATTTTAACTAAGAGAAATGTTCTTACTGAAGTGTCATTCCTACCTTTATCCATAGCATTCTGAGAAGTTTGAGGGCTACTTCATGATAAAACTCATATATCCTCCTGATAAAAATACACAATATTGTCATAGACCTTAACCAACCTTTTAATTAAAACAAAAAAACCACACACAAACAAACAACCCCCATACCAGAGAGACAAAAAACCCATCTCAAAAGCCAGAGTTATTAATTGTATCTGTCAGAAACAATGCATCTTCCTTAGAAGAATAAATTTGCAGTCTCTCACTCATAACTATGTGGGCTTATAATAGAGCAGCTGCCCCAAAGCAATACATGGCAGAATGACAATGAGGTCTCACACAGACACAGCCCTTTTTAGCAGCATTCTACTGGGAGAAAACAAATAAAGGAGCCAATCTTGCATTATCTACTCAGTGTAGTCACAAGGTCTAAGGAATTTCAAGCAAAGTTGTTCCAAAACGGTGAGGAATGTTTGATTTGTGTGAAGATCAGGACCTGAAATTCAAATTATAAAGCATCACAATCTCTATGGATTAATACAAAACCAGCATATTGAGGCAAATAATGATTTAAATCTACCTACAGAGGTGCTTTACATCACTGACATTTCATTTTCCCATGCACAAAGTCTCCTTCTGCCAGAACATTTTGACTTTCAATTCAGATCTTTCCCATATGAGCAACAGAATCTTACCTGACATCTTGTCTCATCTGAAAGATTTCTTAGGCAAGTTTATTTAATTTATGATTGCAAAAAGAATCATCATTGTACAATATTTGGTTCTGTTATCATTATTATTTCTTTCCTTTGTTGTAGAAGACATTTCCTACTGCATGGACACTAAACTGACAGCATAAGATTTCTTTCATGGGAAAAAATTACTCAGAGACCAACCACCACCACAAGTTGCTATGGGACTAGAAAAGATTTTTCTGACATAATTTTAGTGTTCAGCTCATGATAGCATTTCTGCCAAGTATTAAATATATTTTCAAATTATTTTCTTCAAAAAAAGTAAACTACAGGACCCTGGATTTTTTTTTTTCATTCCTATCAATCACAGGTAAAATAATTGTACAGCTTCTTCCAGAGTATAACATTTATATTTGCATTATGCTGGTTATCATCCACTCCAATCTCTGCTATGGAAATATCAGGGTACAATTATGAGAGTTATCTTTATGCTATAACCCAGACATGCACTTAAGCAGATGTTCAATTTCATGCTTATTAGTAGTCTCATTGAAGCAATGATCCTGAATTCTATTATCTGTCTACTTTGCTCTTTTCCTCCCTTCTGTATTTGAGCAAACAGGGCAAAATGAGCATATTTCCTACATGTGTTTTCCAGGAGATGCCCTTAGCTATCCATGTTGTAAATTTAAGCCCTGCTTTCTTCAATAGGCTGTAACTTATTATATTTAGTACAAACTGATGCCTTTTGTGCAGCATTCTGCTCCATATTCCATGCAAACTGATACAGATCAGGCTAAAATCACATTTTAATGCATTATTTTGGCTGCTGAGTGCCTGCAACACCAAAGGCTACACCCCAAAATCCACCTGCATCATCCTGCTCTTGCATAGGTGGACCCAACCACCCCTCCAGGTGTGAACAGAATTTATTTCCCAAGTCAGAAGTGAATTCCCCATCCGTACAGGAATGGATTCCTGCTTTTTTCAGCTCATCTCTCAGAGAAGAAATGCTGCATTGTTCCAAGGCAGCAGCACCCACGGATACCCTCCAAATGGCTCCACAGGGAGCCTGAGCTTCCTGCAGGAGCATCTGGATTGCTGCTGAAAGGCCATCTGTGTTTCACCAGGAGCAGGATTATAAAACTATTTGCCAGATAGAACCTTAGGAGATTTTTTTCTTTCTCTCCTGCCCCCAAAAGTAAGCTCTGACTCTTAAGAGTAGTATCTGGAAAAGGGGCCTGTAATATTGACACCTGGAATCCAGACATTTCTCAGTGTTTAAACAAACTTTGGTGCACTGTTCTTCAAATTTTTACATTTTTTTGTCCATTCCTTCTTTATCACCCCTCTCCTGCCAATGGAAATCACATCTTGCAGGATTTTTCAGCCCCTTTCTCCATTACTTAATTAAAAAAAAAAAAAATCAGTCCCTAATTATTTGGATCCACTAAACAGTTTTTGAGAGGAGAGTGGCCTTTACAGTTCTGTTTAAATAACTGGAGTGTGCCAGCACATCCCACTGCAGGAGCTGTTCCTCTCAGCAGATTTGGTATTTAAATATGTGATTGGGCTTGTTATAACAGGAAGAATGACAGAGACCTAAGTAAGAGCCAGGACAAAATATTAGCTGACATCTGGAATAAACAGAGTCTCTCAGAAGATGGGCTGATCATACAGGATCAGATTATAATGGGCTACACATCCACCTAAAAACAGAGTACAAAGAAGCATTTTCTTTCCTTAGAGTCCAGACTTGAGGGCTGAGGGAAGAAAGGAAGAGAGGAGTAGATAAAGAAATTGTGACTCCTGTTTTCACAATAGCTGGTTTTGGCAACAACAAATATTGTATGGAATTAAAACAAAAAAATAATGATTTTTTTTTCTGAGAATGATGCAGTGATCTAGAAGAGACAAATAGCACCTGCAATTCAGAACACTGCTGAAAGATACACACAGTTATGTAAAATAAAATTATAAAAATTTAAATGAGACTCAGAAAAAATAAGAAAAAACTTTAAAAAGCTCATTCTTGTTTAAGCCTGAGTTTCCTATGGGTTTATTAATTTGTAATAAAATGAATTAAACAATCCACTTGGATTAAGGACACAGTGATAATGGTGGTGTCATTGTGGTAGACCTGGAACAAATTGTGCCAGAGACAGGTTTGGATATGGACAGGCTGTGGCAGAGAGGAACAGCACCAAGCTCTGCCTCACAAAAGGAAATTTTCAGCTCCCCCAGATGCATGGCCAAAAAAGCAGAGCTCAACTGGGAAATATTCTGCCAAAAAGTGTGAAGAGATGACATCTTGTCTTGATAAGTAGCTGAGCACTTCCTCTAAGGGTTTATAGAATAACCCTGCATGGAGCTCTTGCCAATTAGTTCATCCTAAATAGAGAAATGATTAGATTAGGCTTTTTTGGTCTGGTCCTGAAAAGAGAAGACTGAAAATTAAGCAAGCTCTGAATTCAGCTGAATCCAGGCTGGAGTAGTTGAGGTACATGAATCTCCAGGAGGATTTGGTTCTCTTTAGGGAAAGATGCTACAATTATGAGGAATTTGTGAGGTGAGGAAGGACTGGGGAAAGATGGGAAAGATTCCAAATCTCAAGAAGAAAACTGGGAACAAACTGAGACCCTACACAGAATGGGAGAAAACAGTTCCACAGGCAGACAAAGCTGCCTTGGACATCAAGGCAAGAAACAACAAAGCAAGAAGAGCCAGCATCAGTGCCAGACTGCACAAAGTAGAATATCAAGAGGAAACAGAGATACAAACTGGTAACAGCATTGCTTGATGTGAGCCAGAGGGACTGGAAAATATCCAGTCCAGAAGATTGGAACAAGCTGCATATGAAGTTGTATGTACAGTAGCAAGGATGTTTAAGTAATCTACTACAATGCATGGAGTTGTCTGTAATTAGAAATCTGCAAATGCAGTAACTTTGGAAAGGAAATGCTTTGATGACTGAAGTTTTAATAACACATAAAACTCTGGCTAGGGCCCTAAAGGAGAAAGGTAGGGTACAGCCAAATTTAAAAGAAAGAGTTTGATCCCAACTGACCTTGTATATTTTCTTTCCTGGCATACCTGGCTTCTTAGAAGGAACAGAGAACAAAGGGATCCTCTACTGGGATTTAGCAGAGCATCTTGACTTATTGGCACATCAAAGTTCCTGGCTAGGCTGGAATTTAAGAGAACAAGAGGAGGATTGTGCCCCCCATTACGCTGAAGGGAAGAGCTACTGACTGGAGGGAGCTGAGTGCTGCAGCTCCTCACAGAGCAATCTGGGGACAAATTTTGCTGGGATCATTAATTACATGTTAACCAAGCATCCCCACATTTGGAAATGCTATCTACCAGGGGCCTGCAGGAAGCACTGCATGGTCTTAAGGAAGGGAATAAAAGAAACTGCATAAAACAAAAAGTGAAGGGCTGTGCCTTTGGGGACCAACAAATTTGGCCATCAGCACAAAACAATGAAGACAAGGCAGTGCATGCTCCTCAATCACATGGCATTAGGAGCCAGGAGCGTGACATGTCTGAGGAGGGACTGAGCAACCCTAGAGCCCAGTGAGAGATAAATCACAGCCAGCCATGCCCAGGGAGGGCAAAAGGGATGGGAAAGGCTGCAGGGATTTCTGTGTGGAGAGGTGAAATGAGCTGTTTTGTTGAGCTTTGTGCAAAGCTGACAGGGGATGGGACTTCTTTCTCTACATATAATAAGAGCAGAGTAAGGAGCATAATAAAGCCAGGGTGTAAAAGGACAAAGCCAACACAAGAACAAAGGATGTCATGAGCATATTCAAAACAGAAATTAAAAGAAGGTATATAAGCACTAGGTAATGAGGTTTGAACAGCTTTCCAAGGAAGCAAATTAGATCTGTTTCTAAGGCATCCTTTCTGAATGCAATTAAAAAATAAATTGATGTTTACTAGATTTTAATCTGCTTCCTCAGGCCTTTTTTTTTTTTCCTGGTGAGGCAAAAATAGGATACAGACTGAAATTGATTTAATTTCTGCTGTTTCCTTGTTTGCTTAGGAAAGTTCTGATTATTTCAACATTGGAAAAGCTTTGAGTATTTTGGGAGTTTATCTTAATGTCAGTCACATATATTTTGGATGAAATGTTTTTATTGTCTCTCCATCAGGTCTTCATCAAAAATCAAGCATAGATAGTAAAAGTTGCATTTATACAGTTTGAAGCATTTCTAATAGCTGCCATGGAGAGGCTACAAGAAATTCTAGCACTCCAGAATCATGCAAAAATAAATCCAGAATGATAAAAAAAAGTAAAAATCTTACAGTCCTACTTCATCCATGTTTCATTCCTTCAGATCCCAAGGCCTCAGAGTCCTCCCAACCCCTGTCTGCTAAAACCTGAATGCCAGATTTGCCAGCTCTGTTTTTTCTGTCCTTGTTTAAAAACCATTTGAAATATTTTCTTCTCTTTCAATAGAGCCAATACTGGTACAGAACTAGTAATTATCCAGCACCAAAATGAGAAATGCTGAGTTTCATGTGCATATTGTGAATTTTGTTTTTAAAGCAACAGATTTTTGACCGTCAGTCATGTGGGACATGTTTCTACAGAGTGTGAAGAAAATAATATAAAGAAAATTAATCCACAAACATCAGAGGTTTATGTCCAAAAAGGAGACAGAGGAGTCCCTTTACTTTATTCCAATAAAGGGAGAGGCCATGGGGCATTCCCCTGGGGTCTCTCGGATTTTTGGAGGACGCAGCCTCCTTTTTATCCCAATTTCCCAGTTGCATTTCCCTCTCTCTTTCCCCATTTCTGAGGTACTTTAGAGGTACAGACTTCCCAGAATGCCTGATCCCAGAGATTCCCCTCTAATGTATAACCCTCCCTTTTAATTTTTAATTCTTACAGAATTTAGGGGTTTTCTTTCCCATTGTTTCCTTCATCTTTCAATATCTAATTTCATTTATCAGCAAACCTAGAGTTTATTTATAAAAGCAAATATCTTTTTCCATTCACCAATCAGTGGAATCCTTCCCATTGTTTCTTTTATCTCCCAGTGCTGGTTTTATCTACCAGCAGCCCCACAGCTGGTTTGGAAAGACAAATCCACTATTCCTCTCGATAACATAAAGGCTTATTGGTCACTTTGCAATTTATGTACTGCCTAATTTCTTTTTCTATTCCTGCTCAATATCAATTTCATCTTTGAGAAACAGAATCCAGAGCAACATTTTAACAATGCAGACCAATGCTGCTGCTGTCTGGAGACCACAATAGGCAGCCTCAGGTCAGTTCAGGGATCTGAATTAATTGTTTTCTGCAGATTGTTAGGCCTAATCTGTTTCATCCAGTGCATTCAGCATGCAGAGACCACGTATGAAGTTTTCAGGAAGCCTTTCATATTCAAATCAGGTAAACATCAAGCCATATAGATTCATGAATAGAGCAGTAATTACCATGCTCTGAGGACACTTTAAATGACATTATCACTTGTCAGCAGGATACCACTGGCTGCTGCCATTGACAACTCACATTTAGCATCAATGTTAAATAGTCTGCTTATTAGTTTGTTAATGACCCGAAAAAAATCAATGATTTAAAGCACTTTAGGATATAGGATGGTACCTTATAGGTTTGGCAGACAGCCGTGAAAGCAGTGTGAAGACAATAAAATATTAATTCCAAATAATGGGTCACTTAATAGGAATAGATTGCTCCCACAAGAGGAAAATGAGATGATGGTGATAATAAAAACAGAAAAACAATGATATAACACTAGTTAATCCAACAATATTAGAAGGGAAGATCAGCACAGTCAAGCCATTCCTTCACAAGTGTAAGATTTCCATTAGGCAAGAAAACATCTTACAGAACCCCAACTAGTTACTTCATTATTTTATTATCCAAAACTTGTCAGAGGTGGCTGGCCCTCCTCTTTCTGGGGTACAAAAAGCTAGAAAAACAGGACTGATAATGAAGAAAAGAGTTATATTAAGTAATTCTCATGGCAACATTCTGAAAGGTGATGGCTGTTTGGGGTCTTTTCCCCATTTAATGATAAATAAAATTGGTTTGCTCTCCTCCAGTGCAGTAAAAGCCTAGGAGTCTTTGACTCCACTGACTTTAAATGCCTTCTATTTTTATGAATTATTACCAGATATGAGAGCAGCATTTCCAATGTGTCCTGGTTACTTTGCACACTCAATTTTGACTCAGACAAATGCAACAATAGTTTTTCACATGTATTTTGCTCTGAACTCCATCTGCCTTAATAAATACACACTAAATATGGTCTAATATGCTGAACCAAAGACTATAATTATTTTTCTTTTCAAGTTCACCCCTTTTCAAGAATTTCTTCATAAATTTCCCCTAAGTATTGTTTTTTTTTCCTTACAGAACTTTGGATAACACAGAGCACTTTATCTCAAAGAAAGATAATTACTGATTTTTGAGTCCTGAAACAGACAAGTTCCATCTGAGCTGCTATAGGAATAGCAAAGGGAAAATAAAGATATTTGCAGAACTTCCTCTTCACTTTTCAAAGCAGTATGAAACTGGAAATTTGAAAAAAATCAACACAAAAACATTTTCTCACTCATGCAACATAGAGACCTTCCAGATATGGATAGGATTGAGAACATCTATAGCAGGTCTAGGGAAAAATAAGATTTTCAATTAACATCACTCCAAATATATGCTGTGGAAAAAAGGACACTACAAATTCTAGTGCCAATAACCTGCCTGTGGGAGGGGGAATTTGTCTTCTACAGTATTTGCTGTGGCTATCACAGGGACAGATTTGACTTCATCTAGTGGGTGTAACTATTTATGACTAGTGGTAGTCCCTTCAGTGAGTAAATCCTAAGTGGTTGTCACTCAAAACTAATGTATATATTTTTGTATGCATGGCCTGTTCCTTTAGAAGTGTCTGCTGTGTGCATATTAAGCAAGAGAGAGAAAAAAAAATAAAAAAAGATCACAAATACTATGGGTATAAGATTCCCTCCATGTGTTTAATTTGGTTGACATTCAGATTTTCCAAAGAGAAAACCTAGAAACATCAGTAACATTTTGCAATGCTTTGACCAAGGCAATGTTTAAATTTAGATCTACAATAAAAATCAGAATTTGTGTAGCAAGTCACTTTCTTCCTGTTTTCAGCTACCTCCAGAAAGAAAAGTATGCAGGAGGTAAAAACTATGAATTCTTCAAGCTTCATCTTTATTATGGTTTTAATCACCTCAGATGTGGGAGCAGAGTGGCTGGTGCAGCTAAAACCACACTGAGCTTTTTTATTTTATTTTATTTTTATTTTTTTTTTTAATAAGAAAATTGTACAGAAGCACCACAAAATTATGTAGGTAGGTGTCATTTCAAATCCAAAGAAAGCAAATCTCAGAAGAAAAAGGTAGCTTGAAAGGCTCAGCTCATCTGCTATTAATAAAATGCCATCTGCCATTTTATGGTGCACATATAAACAGCAACAGAGAGATGCCAAGGTAATTTTGAATTTCTAACTGCAGCTAGGCCAGACCTAATTTCATTCAAGGGATAAATGAGGAAGTCTCCCTTTGCCAACTGACAAATGTAATGATTCATGATTAATGAAATCTTTTCTACTCCACAGGCCTTTCCTTTCACATGCTTCATTGTTATCAACGGAGTGAGGGAAACTGTACTTGCAGAACTGAGCACAGCACAGAAAACAATACACCCCTGAATGACTTGGATCAAATTCTCCCTGAAAATCAGAGCAAGTAGTGATTAGAGACCCAGTAGCTGTCTCTGCAGAATTCTACCACCATGTACTCTATCCAAATATAACTGTTACAGTCAAATCTGATTGGAGAAAATTGAAATTTTTAATTTTAAAATGCTTTTGTGGTAGAAACTTTATTTTCATGGAAAATTTTCTCCAAAAATATTTATATTTGATGGTGAGCTTCAAGGGAATAAATGTGATATTTATAAAAAACTCTTATTACCCTTTAAAATTAACATTTAAAAGGAAAGCATAGAACTTCCTTGACTTTGCAATGAAGCAGATAAAGCCAAATCTTGACCACTGAGTATATTGTTCTCTCAAAACAAGACTTTCCTCCTTTCAGAATCCCTACCCATAAGGAGTGGGTTAGACTCTTGATTGCCTCATATTTCTTACACTGAAGAGAGATTTTGTCTTCCATGCTTTATAATCTCGAACAAAATGGGTAAATATGTGATGACATCAGTAGATGATGTTTAAATAAAGGAAGAAGAGAAGGTGTCAATGAGCTGGAGCCATAAAGTGATTAGAAATATTAGTATTTGTAAAAACCTGAATGGTTAGAGATCGATATGGTGTGTACAAGCACCTGAGTATGAAAGATTATGTTCTAAATGAAATTTCAAAGTATTCTCCTAACTTGCACTGTTTCACAAGAACAGCAGCTGGAGGTAAGTTTAAACTAAAGCCTGCAATTTGAGAAGTGGGTATCAGACCTTCCAGAAAGCTGTGAGGGGAAGGAAAACTGAGTCCTTTTGCAGTCTTGTTCCTACTGAAAATGTAACATTGCACAGAATCCCATACAGTTTAGGCTGGTGGGTTGGTGGCCGAGATTTGAACTTGCAAAGATAATTCAGACTTTGCTGCCAGAACACCAAAGCTTTTGAATGAGCAGAGTGGATGCTGAGCTCAAAGAGCAGAAATTAGTCATAATAGATGGAACAAAACAAGGGAGACTCATATATTTTCTTCATAAGGGAGGTCAGATACATCAAAAGGCATATCAATGATAGAGAAATCACTCCAAGCTTACTTATAACTGTTTATTTCTTGCAATTACTTCATGATTAAAAGCAGAGTTGTACAGTTCTCCAAATGTACAATTGCTATTGACCCGATTGGGATTTTTTCCCTGAGCAACATAAACCTTAAAAGTGAAAAGATTATAAACAGATATGCACAATAAACATTAGAGACACTTGCATGTCAAGTTCATTTTCCATGTGTCTGTGATCATCTCTTCCAAACCTTAGAGCCAGAGCAGCAAGAGAAACCAGGTCAGCAAGTGCACATCCCCTGAAAGGATCTCAGGCTTTCCTGTAGTGAATCTATTCACAATCATCTTTAGACAGAAGTAAATTTGCACTGTTCTTGTACTAGGAAAAATCCTCATAAAAGTTCAGTTGTTAAGTTAGAACACTCAAAGTTTCAGCATCTGCCTTGGAAATGACATTGAGGAACTCTTTTCTTATTGCTACTTTGCATGACCACTTCATGACAGCCATTCCTATAATGTAAGGGATCTGTAAACACTGCTACCACTGAACTAAACACTTCATAATCTGATTTTAAGGACTTCTTTGGATCAAGTAGCAACTCAGAAGAGAGAAGAATTAAAACCAACAGAATAGCTGAAAAATTATTAAGAGAGAGGGTGCTAATTTTAATCTGTAAGGTCACATCCAAACCCAGTAATATTTACATGACAGTTATTTTCATTGAGGCCAAATTCAATTTTCACATAAAAATATAATAGCAAGGCAAAGACATCTTCTGTCTCAGAGAAGCAAGAATTCCTTCATTTCTCTCTTTTTTACCAATTTTTGAGAGTTTGGATGTTTAAGGATAAACCTGTACACCATGTAAATCATCTTCTGCACCAAACATTCAATGTGCAAAACCAGCTAAAATAAATGAAGAATTAACAAGGACAGTGAAACTTGTGGCTCTATAAACCTATTTTTGGAAAAAAAACCCCATGGCAGTACCTTTGTAATTAATACTGAAGTGGTCTGCTTTTGTAAAGTTGTCATCAATTGCCAGGAAAGAGAAATAAATTGGGTGTCTCATCAGATATATCCATCTGCAAAGATTCAATGTTATCACCTATTTCTTCTGAGCCACTCTGTATTTAATTGGGATGAGGACCCACATGAAAATACAGCACAATAAAAGGAATATGAGGAAACCTGGAACACTGTGTTAATTCATTAATAATTATAGCTGAAAATGTTCCATCTGAATGGCAGGTATTTGCTTCAAATTAAAGCATGGAACTTCTGTGCCACTAAATAATCACAGCCTTGTGCCATATTCCAAATAAAACCATTTCAATATCAAGGCATAGGAGCTACTCTGAAGAGCTTAATTGGTGGAATGGCTCCAACACAGCTGCTCATTCCAAGGAGCCTTGAAACTGTTAACATTTATCTAAACAGGAAAACACCATGAAATAAAACTTTATTTACAGACTCACACTGCTGCAAAACTGAACCTTCCTTAAACTTTCAGGTTTTGGCACAATTTCTCTAGAATATTTGGCAGAGCTCATTACAGCAACGTGCAGTCCTGCAATTGTTGTTTCTCCCCATTTCAGCAAAAAGGGCCCAGAACTTCAAAGGGAAATGATTGCAAACAGTCTGCAAACTTCTGCCTACAGGAGACCTAAAGGGAATAATTCTCCTACCCGAGTTTTTGCCATCTCAGTTTAAAGTACAATCGTGGAAATCCTGACCAGGATTCCAGCAGGACCAAGGCCACAAAAAATAAAGGTGCAGATATTCATCTTGAAACACTCTGAAATGAGTTGGGACTTGGATATTTATTCAGCCCTGTGCAGGTTTCTGGCCAGCCCCAGCAGGAGTCTGCCAGGAATATGGCTGGGATTGGAGCAATTCAAAAGATGGGGTGGGCAACACCCAAGAGGCCCAGGAAATTAGAGCAGATTTGTCCTCTCATTTACACTGGGGTAATTTGGGAAATCAGATCCAAGAGGTGGCTTCAATAGCCACGCCATCTCCCTTCCCTGAGATGTTAATTTCTGAAGGCAGAGGACAAATATGTCATCCTTCTTTCTGTCTATTCTATTCTCATGCAAATGGCATGGAATGCTTTCCTCTTAATTACCCACCTTCTTGCCAAAGCTGTCAAAAATAAAGAAAAGCTAACTTTTTTGATTTATTTTATTAAACTTTTAATATTCAAATTTATGGGAGTCTTCAAGCCTAAATCCTCATTAGAGCTTATCAAATAATTAATGCTCCAGAAATTAACTCACTGAAACAACATGCACAACCCTCATCCAATTAAGCAGATGGATAATCCAGAGTGAAAAAAAAAACAAACCCTCAACCAGAAAACAGCTAGAACCCCTTTGCTGCATCCATGAAGGAAAAGCATAAGAATATATATACTATATAAAGCACATTTTAGATTAAAATATTAAGCCCATAAAAGTCAGCTGTCCACTAAAGTGCCCTGCATATGAGGGGATGTGGGTGATAGTCCCAACTTCAGTGAAAATGTGCCATGCAGATTTACAAAGTTGTTATCTCTTGAGGAAGCAAGAGATAAAAATAAAATACCCATCTTCTATTTTTTCTTCTATTTTGTTGTTTTAGAAATGTGGCTTGCCAGTTCCAAACAAAACATTGAAACATATCCAATAACTTAAAATTCCATTTGGGAATCGTGATATGCCTAAGTAATAAACCTCATCCACTTTCCACACTGAATCAAACTCTGAATTTTTCAGATGAAATTTACCCTCAAGATGGTGAATATGAATAAGCAGGAAACTCTGAAAGCACTGAAAAGTCCCTCCTGCCCACCTGGACATTCCCACACTGTGGGGGCCCTGACAAATGGTAGAAATTCAGAAAGACTCAGGGGATTTTTGTCCTGGAAGAGGGTACTGGAAGTTCACCCCAAGATATTCAGACTTAGAAAACTCAGGTTATTTAACTACTCATCAGACAGGCTCTCTGAAGTTAAATTGGCTGGAGCAGGAGGTTATTACACGTGGCATTTCTCTACAACACAATTTAGACAAAAATATGTGTTAAGAACAATCCTGACACTGCCACCAGTGGCTCTTTCTTATCTGAGGCCTCTCTTTTATCCATATAAAGAGCTGATGAAGAGATCACAATCTACCCTAAGCCCAGGAGAAAGACCAAACAGAATGTGGGGTTTGGCTGTCTTCCACCAAGCCACTGACAAGAAAAGACCCGAAGCAGAAAATCTTACTAGTCTGGCAAGAAACCTCTTTTTTACCATTAAACATTTCTGGCTGATTTTCCAAGGTAAAAAAAAAAAAAAAAAAATCTTAAAAAAATTGAACAAGAAGTGCATATAAAATTAGATTACCTGGAGACAGCTTTAATTTCTATAAAACCCCAAGAAGTTTTTATGTGACTGTTTAATCTTTTAACAGCTGCTTCTTTAAGTACTCATTTGCACTAAATATATCACATGTCACCATACTTATGATCTTCCTGAAACAAAAGAACATCTTCCAAAATGACTATAGCTAGCAATATTAAAGCAGCACCTACTGGCATCATTATATTTAAGTATCTGAAATAGACATTACTGTCAGCAGAAATTTTTTAAACCTTTCTCCCTTCTTTTCCTTACAAGAGGTTATTAGAGTTACTTCAGTGTCCTATGTCCTGTGATAAAATGCTGGAAATGAACTCTTAAAATTGGCAATAAATACCTATAGTCCATGAATCTGAGTTTCTCAGATCATTTATGTACCTTAAAAAATTGTGTTCAAAGCACATTCTACTGACTACCTTGAAATTCTTAGCAGACTGCTGACACTGTTGTTCAAGTTTCCAGGAAAGAAAAAAAAAAGCCAAGGGAGAGATTCACCCAGAACAGAGCTTCATCTCTTTACCCACATTGACTGGGGATTTCTTCTGCAGGGGCTTTTGCTCTTAAATACATTAACTGATGTGGAACAAGCAGTCAGCTCTAAATTTCACCAGTCCTGTCCACAATTTTTGGTGACGGGGCAGTGCTTGAATGTTGGCATTATTTATCAACAGCAAAAATCAACTTAAGCACACAATTAAGGAATAAAGTCCTAGGTTGTTTGGGAAAGATGGTGTTTCAGGGGCACTGAAAATCAGGTCAAAGTGAAGTTTCTGTAGGGGTGCTGCTTTCCCTTTGCACCCTCCTCAGCATCCTGAGGCTATCAAGTCCCTGAACAGAGGATACACCTATTAAATTCCTTTTCTTTCCCAAACTGAGCTGCTATTTTCTTTCTCCATAGAAGATTAGTTCCTCTATTTAAATAATTAAAGTAGCCACTATTGCTCAAGGTGCTACCAAGAGGCACCAGAGCTGTGAAAGTATTTTTTGTGTATTTGCCTCAACCCTCAGACATTTATGTTTCCATTTGCACGCCCAGCCTTACATCTAAAAAGTTGTTTTTGTTGCTCAGAACATTCTTGGTTTGATCATAATCCTACTGTCATGTAAAGATATGTGACCTCACCCCAAAAATATGAGTATAGAGCCTCTTTTAAAAGGAGAGGGAAAAGTTTCTGCCCACAAGTATTTCCACTTCCCCTTTATTGCACTCCAGAGGCCACAAGTATGGGAGATAAATGGGTTGCTCTGAAAAGGTGGAGGGCTTTGTTTTGTGGCTTGAGTTTAAAAAAATAAAAGCACAGGATGTATTTCAGAAGCCAGGTGATGTGGAGGAGTGAAGCCTGAGTGGCTTGCTGAGCATCCCTGTGCTGGGGGAATGGGCACTGCTATAAAATACATCTGTCTGTCTCTGTTTACACATAAAGTACATAAAACCTTTTAAAATATCTCAATATCTTGAAATATGAAGATATAGAGAGCTACACTGTGTATGTTGAATATCCTGCAAATACAGCAGCTTTGGAAGGGTTTAGGAAATCAGAACAGCTTTGAAGCCCAGATACATCCTTCTTGCACAGATACCATCTAAAACACAAGTATGTAATACAAAAATAATAGGATAGTCATATTCCCTCCACCTGAAAAATCCAAAATTAATCAGGTGCTTTTCTAAGCTGCTCAGAAGCCTCCTGTAACTTTCCTCACCTGCAGCTCTGTGTGTGAGATAGATTAAGCTTCACCTTCCCATTCAGTTCTCAGGCTCAACAATACTCAGCAGGCAGCAGCAGTATATTTAGCAAGAGATCTTATCCATCACTGCTGAAAAACTACTGGGTATTGCCTGATGAATGGAAGATAAATCACAAGAGCTCTGTCCATTCAGGCAGGGCTGAGTGGCACTGACAGAAGCCTGCATGAAAGCTCATTTTGTGCCTGCCTGTACAATGTGTGGTTTGTAGAGAGCATTGTTCTCCAATGATATCAGTCCCTGCTCGGTGTGAAGCCCTGTCCCTTTATTCCTTTCAACAAAGGTGCCCAGTTCATAAAACAGAAAAATCCTCAAAGTGAAGAAATGTTATGATGACCTAAAATTCAAGTTCAGATGTAGACTGCCTTTCTTGTTTGCCACAAACTAAACCGAGTGCAGCCATTTCTCACTTCTGACAAGATGAACTAAAAAGGGCAAAGGGACAAGAGCTGGAGGAAGAGGAATCCAGGAGGTGGGCTAAGAGCATTTCATGGAGTAGTAAGCTGTCAGCTACTCAATATTACCCATCCCAACAATATATTCCTTGAACTGCTCAAACCTCAGTAGCCCTTACTGATAATGATATCCCCAAATATCTCTAAAGATGATGAGCACAAAGGGAAATAGCCTTTTTTTCCCTCTGCCTAAGCTAATTCCATCTAACAAGACAAGTCTTTTTGGTAGCCAGGACAAGCCCATTCTGATTATTAACCCTGAATCAAAACTTGTATTCCTAAACAATTATTAGCCAGAAAACTGCTTTAAAAATTACATACCCTGCCCCTGCTCAAGTTTTAACAACAGGTAGAGTCAGCAACTAATAAGTGAACCTTTACCTCACCAGGACCAGAAAAACAGCTCCAAAAGTCTGCCTAGCTGAAGATTTTGTTTGCTCCTGGGAATGCAAGAAAGTCCAAGGCTGCTAAAGCAGGATTACACACTGAGTTCCAGGTTGTTGTCACAGATGCTGGCTGAGAGGTGGAATCCCTTGTGTCCCCCCAGTTCTCCTCAGCTGATGGCTGAAGGTTGCTTTGCTGACACAGAACCAAATTGGGGAACAAGGCAGAAGAAATGTGGGCTCAAGGTGACTTTTAGCATTTTGCCACACATGCCAGAGGAGAAAATCCCCTTTGAAGCTGGCAATACTCAACGAACAGCACAGAATTGCCAGTTAGGGAAAAAAACTCTCAAAAATAGCTTTACCTGCTGTTATCCACCTCCTGTCAAAATAATTTTTACGCACAACTAACCTAAACCCAAACATGCCTTTTCTGATGAAGCTCTTTCCCCACCAGAGTCCCAGTGACTGCAGGCAGCACTCCTGTGAGTGCCTGAGCTAATATAATTAGCATCAACTCTGCTATGAAGTCAGGAGCTGCAAAGAGACTGCAGGCTCAAGAACTGAGTCAAATTCGGAAACACAGGAGCTGTTTGAACTCAGCCATTTCAAAATTCTCCAATTTGAAGAGAAAGTGCACAGAGCTGTTCTTAATTCAGCAGTTTCACAGGGCTCCTTTGCACTGTGGGCCATCAGTCACAGCACCCAAAGCCAAAGCACACTCACTAGTTTGGTGTTTGCAATCTGTCACAGCAGCTTAATAAAAGCAAGAGGAAGAGAGATCTGAGAGAGCCCTCCTTCAGAAGACAGTTTCTTTCCTTTTGCTTTAAGTCCTCCAATTATATAACTCACTTATGGATCTATAATTGATAGGTACAGTTAGGCACAGCACACATTAGCCACATTATACATTAAATACTAATATACAATAAATACTAGTAATACTCCATTAAAACATTCATTTTTATCTTCTCTCACCAAAACTATAGTGTTGCTGAAGACTAACTTTACAGGTAACTTCACTGATGTATTATTAGATTATTGGGGTAAACCATCTCCATTACAAAGTTTATGAACACTCCCCCAAACCTACGGTGCACACCTTTTATATTGCTTTTTTCACTAACAAGATTAGCAATCTTCACAGTCAGGAATGATTAAAGTAAATCACTATTTGTTCCAATTCATGAGAACAAAACTTTTTAGCTGTACCTCTAGGAGACATCACCAGTTGGTGATCATACCATGATATGGAAAAAGAAGACCAGAAAATCCAAACACAGTTAACACAGTGAAGATTTGAAAGCACTGCAAAGGAGAGGATGAAAACAAGACACATTACCAGAAGTTCAGACTTCTCAGAAAATCCCCCATCTCAGACTTCAGTGTCCACCAGACAAGTTAATCTAACTCCAGATCTTAACATCTCCAATGAAAAATAAACCCATTAGCTACAATAATATCTGAGTCCAATTTCTTCAAGGTGCTCATGTGGAAAGAGTTCCAAGAGATAATTCTTTCACCCTTAGCTTGTTCCTAAGGATACATGAGGCTTCATTGAATTAATTTAATGGGCATCTGAATAATATGTTTATCTATGGCAGAAATATCTCTGTGTTATAATGAAGGTTAAGTAACTACCTCTACTGCAGAATTAAATACTAATTGCTGTTGCCAGGAAGCTCTACACTGATTCTAGGCCATTCAAATTTATGTTGTCCTGGACACCTCTAAATGCTTCATCCAAAAAATGAAAATTCATTTATTGAGCAAGTGACCAGCTATTGTAAACCTGCAAATTAGGGTATATGGGTGGAAAAGAGATTAATGAGCTTTTGCACGCAGACAACAAAAGAGAGAATGTTGTTGCTTACTCCTCACATGAGACACCAATTGAATTGATGGTGGACTCACGACTGACACAAGCATCAGTCCCTTATCTAAAAACTCTCATACCTCTCCCCTGACTGACAGGGAGCTCAAAAGGCTGATACTGAAGATGGCAGCAGACATCAGGAGTTTATTAAAGCCTTCAGACCGTCCCTCTGTTGCAATCCCATGGGCAGCACCACTCAACACTGACTCCTTCCTCTCACAGCAGGACCTGTCAGCTTCAACAACTCCACCTCTCTCTCCATATCTCTCTCTCTCTCTCCATCTCTCTCTCCATTTCCCTCCATCTCTCTCCATCTCTCTCTTTCTCTCAGCCCTGTTCCTGATCTTCCACAATCTATTTTCCTACAAGGGAATAGCCATGGGTGTTGTCTAGACAGACTTCAGTAAATCTTTGGACGTGTCTCCCACAGCATCCTCCTAGAGCAACTGGTTGCTCATGGTTTGGACATTGGACATAAAAGAAAGAGTTTTTGTTTAAAATGTGTGATTTGTCCCAGGGTTAGCTCAGAGCATTAAAAGAAGCTTCAAACTCCACCTCAGTATGCTGCACCAGCCCCAGCTGAGCACACAGGCATTCCCTGGACTCGATATCAGCAAGGATAACTTAATCTACTGATGTACCAAAAAGAAGCTGCAGCCCTATTACTTCTCCCTTCAATTAGCACCAGGGAAATGTTGCTTTAGTTCAAGAAAACTTGATTTATTTCTTTTCCACGTAAAATTCTAAGAAAGACAATTTTGTGGGTATAGGGAGAAAATACAGGAACCTTGTTAACTTCTTAGGCAGGGGAACAAATAAAATAGCAACATTAATGGAAAGATAGATATTGAGCTAAGAGTTAGAAGACAAGAATTTATATCCAAACCTAACCACAGCTTCATTCAAATGACCTTGAGAAGTGAGTTCTCCTCTCTGTGCATCTGGCTCCTCATCTGCATAAGCAAACAACAATGCCAACTCCACTTCACAATGTACTGGGAGATCAAGGCATTATTGGAAACCAATTTAATGTCTGCACCCAGGTGACATAACTCAGCTGGAATGAAATTTCCTCACGGAAGCAACTAAATTTACAGACTAAATTTACAGACTTTAAATCTAAATTTAATTAGATGACAAAACCGATTCCTCTTCTCCTAAAGTTTGAGGTGAATAAATTCAGAAATAGCAGCTGGTCAGGATGAGCTTTAGTCACACTTTTAGAAAAGGGAGGTTTCTAGAAATGTTATGGAAAAGTTCAGCAGCTGTATCCACAATCACTTTGAATGTACCACACTAACTAGATCATCAACAATTTCCTTTGGCTTTTTAAGCATAAGACAGGCAGAAATAACCTGATTTACATAATTACAATTATACACAGTAATGAGATTCCATCTCGTAGATATAACAGCTTCCCCAAACACAAAGGAAAAGAGCAGATCTGCAAATCTAATCCTTAAAAGAAAACATTCTACAAAATAACAGTCAATGTTGCTATATGTACTGTAAGATTAAAAAACCTATCCAAATGCCATGTAAATACAAATATTCCATTTATTCTGCATGCTAATAATTTGGACACCCGTTATTTTGTTGAAATCCAACAGAGCATAATTTGCCTTTTTCTTTAAGCAAAGACCCTGCAATCTACAATTTTCTTTCCCTAATCAATGTACAACTTTGTAAAGATACACAAGAGTGCCTGAATTCATCCAAGGTGCTTGCTGATGAAGTGAACACAGCTTCACAAATTCATAAAGACCACGTGGACTGAAAGTTCACATGTGGTTTTGCAGCAAAACAAAAAATTCCTGAAGACTGAGCTTGCTCACTTTGATCCAGAAGGAGTCTCTATGTACAACCCTATGATGCCAGTCTCAAAGCTCCTGAAATTTAAGCTTACAAATGACAGACTACAAAGAATCTTCTTAGAATACAAACAAGGAAACAAACACACCCATCCTTAAATCAATCAGGTTTTTTTTTTGTTGTTGTTGCAACAAGATATTTTATTCAGCGGGTTACTGCAAACTCAAGGTTGTTTTTAGCAAGTTTTAGTTGTGAATTTTCATACTGTGACTTCTCAGTGATTGATTCTGTTTTGTTCTTCCCAAAGATGGAACAGGTATTCAAAGATGTCACTCCCTGATTGGAGACTGTCACAACAGGAGAGAAGATGGGAATAAAGAGCAAATTACAAAGATAAACTTCATATGTGAACAGAAAGTTTAGCTGAAGGACTCCCAGCCCCACCTCCTGCTCAAGCAGAACCACCTTCAAAGTTAAGTCAGGAAGACCAGTGTCCAATGTGACCAAGCTCTTGAATTCTACAAGGATGCAGATTCTTCAGCCTGTTTGAGCTTATTTCAGGGCTTCACCTTGTTCATAGCAAAGAATTATTTTCTCCTTTTTGTTTTCAGCTGGAGTTTCCCTTGTGGCAGTCCGTATTTGTTGTTCCTTTTAGTCCTGCCTTGCACCTCATACATCACCTTCTTTACTACTGTATTTTTTTTTAAACTGTTGCTGAAATTAATTGAATCTCACTCAGTGTAAGCACCCCAGTAGAAGAGGACCTCTAGAAAAAACAGAAATAATGCAGATGAGCTGATCTTAGTGCAAAGATGCTTGTACCTGGAGCACAGGGAAAAATACTTACAGCCCACTGTTGTTAAGAAATGAGGGATACTGAGGTTAAGTAGGAATTAAGTCCTATTTCTAGATAGTCTTCTTTAAATACATAACCAGTCTGGAAACATTTCCCTAGTATTTGGGAAAATTATTTTAAATACTCTAGATAAATTGCAGAGGATATTCGTGTGCTTCAAATTTTTTAAAATTATTTTTTCTGTGAGAGAAATTATTTTATGTAAACAAAGCAATGCACTTGAAGAGAACAGGGAGATCCACATATGGAACTTACACCCAGGAAGGTTTGAAGAGGGTTTCAATTGACTCAAAGTATTTTCTTGAAGAGTAAAGACAGTTGTGTTTTCAGAAAACTTAGAACAATAAAATTACCATAGCAGTATTAAAAGACAGATTGTAATTTATCTCCAGAAGAAGATGGAGTAAGTAAAGCCAAGCTTGGTTTAAACAGGAGCACGTGAATGACACAAAATATTTTTCCATTTAAAATCACTTCAGATTAGAGCATCTGGCACTACATACACTAGAAAGGACCTAAAATATTACAGCTCTATTTTCGATTTTAATGGATAATTGGTAACACTAGATTACAGGATTTGCAGGTTCCAAGTGCTGTATTTTCATAGGGAAGAGCCTCCTTTCTTTCAGGCTTAATAAGCTTGGCCTATATCAGCTTTTCTCACATCAGTCCAAGTGTCACATTTGGGTTGGGGGAAGCTTGTTAGCAGTAATTACCAGCAGCAGGTTCTATTATTTGCCAGAGTAATTTTCCCTGCTAAGTACCACCAAAACTGCCTCAAGCCTTTAATTTTTTTTTGCCTTCCTCGGCTCCCCTTTAAGCGGGTGCATTTTCCCATGATACTGCCCTGCCCGCAGCCGGCCGGGGCAGCGCCCGGCCCGGGTATCAATGTGATCTTGAGAGATGGGGTCAGCCCCAGCGAAAGCCCTTCACAAACAGACCCTGAACCCTATTAGAGATGCAAATCCACTCTCTGAGTGAGGATTGTTTGGCGGGATAATGGAGCCTGAGGAATTCCTGGGCAGCCCGCTTTTCAGCGCCCGGGCTTTTGTCCGCGCCTTAGCAAATTTCTGCAGCCTGTTTAAACCCCAGCCATTGTCCCCATGGCTTCATTGATTTCTCTCCCTGCCACCAGCTCACAATGGGCCGATATGAACATCTTTGTTACTGCTTTTGTACTGTATATCAGAGTAATGTTTCAGCAGATTGAGGCCTAGCAGGAAGAATTAAACCTGTACTACACAGAGCACGATGAATTGCCGGATTTACATATCATTTCAGAGGGTATTTCTGGTGGCTCTTGCTGAATGGTGTTGTGTCTCGAAGGATGTAGTCAAGGGATGAAGTGACAGGAAAGGAAGTGATTTAGATATTCACTGACAGCTTAATACAAGATGGGGACAAATTGTGCTGATTCTCCCACTGCATCCTCCCATGGTATTAAAGAGATAGGCAGAGGTGGATGCACCCAGACCCCGTGGAACTGCCATATCAGGCTGTGCTCTGTAGCCAGGAGAAAGAAGGGCACAGGAGATTTAGCTTATTCAATAGCAGCTTGCTTTGAAACATCCTTAAAGGTGCCAGGGCGCACTACCCTGATGTTTTGATCCTACTGTTCTTGGCCAAAAGATAAACTGCTGATTGAGTCAGGTCCTGACATTACACAGGCAACATATTTCCAGGTCCTGACATGCTGTGCAGCACACTTCTAAGGAAATGGCTGTGCTCAATGTGAAACTGCACGACTCAAATCGGCCTAATTCCACTCAACATCTTCTGTAGATTTAAAGCCTCCTTATAGGCTTAAGTGTTGTGCTTTTTCAAAACTTACTTCACATCCCAAAGCAAAAAAAGCTGTGTTCCTATTTCTGTACTTCCTATCAATTGCATTTTGAAATAATATCTTTAAGATTTTTTTTGTTTTAGCTTGTCTGCAAAAATCACTATCATTCTACATCTGTGTTGTTTATAATGGACTTAAGAATACTTCTTAGCAGAAGTAAACTCTGCTGTTTAAACTCATAGGTCTTGACAGTGTTTACATAGTTTACAAATGTGAACCACAATCCACATATGGATCATATTTTGTGTAATTGGCACTAAAATGATGCAATAAGAAGAGATAAGTAAATAAGTCTGTAAAATGGTGGAGGCAACAGTAGAAATAATAAGCAGTAATTTCAAAGTTTTCAAATCAGAAGAAAATGTATATGGACATTAAATCAAAATAAAAAATATACATGGGATACAAATCTTTTCCAAACCGGGTAGGGCTAAATCTTACCCTCCAAAATCAGGCATATAAGCTTTCCCTTCCTATCATGCAAAGTACCCCAAATTGAAACACAGTGAATAGATTTGGGGGAAAAAATTCAATAGCAAAGGCCAAACCAATGAGATTTTAAAGCAGCTTTTATACTATTTCTTAATCACAGGCGTTTCTTTATGTCTGAAATTAATATTTCCAAAGAGCAGAACTTTTGTTCATTTCTGCCATCAACATCAGGTAATAAGAAGACAGATTAAACAGAACAATCACCTGAAACAGAGTAATCATCTGTTGGAATGAGTCCAGAGGAGAGTCACTAAGTTGATCACAGGGCTGGAACACCTCTCCCATGAAGACAGGCTGAGAGTTGTTTGGTCCAAGAAGAAAAGATTCTGGAGCAACCTTATAACAGAGCCCCAGTCCCTAAAGGGGGCTACAAAAACTGGACAGAGACTTTTCACAAGGGCATGGAGTGACTGGACAAGGGGGAATGGCCTTAGGCTGAAGGATGACATCTAATATCTAATATCTAATATCTAATATCTAATATCTAATTTAGATTAGCTATATAATATCTAATTTAGATTAGATATTTAGGAAGAGATTCTTTAAGCATGGTGAGGTACTGGAGCAGGTTGCCCTGTTGTGGACTGTGCATTCCTGGAAGTGCTCAAGATCAGGCCTGGGTAACCTGGTCTAGTGGAAGGTTCCCTGCCAAAGGCAGAGGGGTTGGAATAAGTTGATCTTTAAGGTACCTTCCAACCCAACCCATTTTATGATTCTGTGAAAGAAGATTACTTGATTACTTGATCCATTACAGAGACAATGTGCACATAAGAGATTTTTTTGAACAAAACAAAATGGCAGAATTCTGAAATGTGAATGACCACTGCTAAGAGCTACCTAGAAAGCAAAGACAACCATTTGAGATGTTATTATTACAGTAATACAGGACTTGCTGTAGACAGCAGGGAATCAGGTTTAAAAGAATCAGGTGAAAGACGCAATGAGCTGTTTTCATGGATATGCTTGAATAAATGCTGGAAAGTTGTTATTTTTCTGTGTGAGGGTCAGAAATCCATGGAAGATAGACCACAGCAGGAGTATTACTTCAGTCTTTTCCTTAACAAGTAGCAGCCTTATATTAGATGGACCATTTCTACCACGAAAAAACATTAGCAGTAAATCCAGCACCCTTTGGCAGTTACTTACAAAGTTAGACATTCATTCTGCCCTGATTCCTTTTCAAGAGATCCTTCACCATGAAATCTGGATTTTTGGATCAGATATCTACTGATTAATTCATGTCATTCTTGCAGACTTTGCAGACACGTACAGATCCTCTTTTCACTTGGAATACAAAGAACATGACTGAGAGGATTTATTTACAGCAGGTAGATATCAAAGCTGGCTACTGAAGTACAAGCAAGGCTGGCAAGGCAAGGTGGATCAACACCCATTAAGTAAATCATCAACCTTCCCTTGATCATCTGTTAGTCACTCCAGTTTCTCTACAGTTATTACATGCAGTAGGCAGTGAAAATTCAAAAACTACATTGAAAAATAAATTGAAATTGTTCAAGCAGTTCTCTTTGCCATGTTCTTTTTTTTTCTGAACTATATGAACTATACAAACTTGAAAGCAGCAACTCCTACCAAAGCCTTTTTAAAATGGTTTTACATGCAACTTTGGCAAGGAGATGAACTGAGAAGCTGGATAATTCTTTACATAGAACAGGAATGGTTCAGGCAGTTGTTATTCATTAATGCTCCATTTTGTTTTGCAATAACAATGCAAAACCTTCATGGTCGGGCTTTTTTTGAGAACAGGCATCAGTCAACCATAATTGAATTAAAACAAAAAACATCCACCCACCTGTCCCACCCCCTACAACTGTGAGCTGTAGAAGCCAACCTGGCTCATTTCCCATCTTACTGGCAGAACTACCTGGCAAAGAAGCTCACAAACAAACTCTGTCACACTTGTCAAAGAGGTTAATCCTGGACGTGCTCTGTGAAACAGTCTCAAGTAATTTTCAGAGTACTTTTATATTTACTTATTTAGGTAAATAGGTATTCTAATCAGAGTTTATTACTCCATTGTGCCATAAATATTTCTTTGGTCTAGTCATAAGCTGTTAAACAACATCTATCACCAAGAAAGTTGACAGGCAGCTTATTTCACATTCTTAGCAGGACCTACTCACTGAAAACTAAGTCACCTAATTAACTTTGACAGTTTAATTTCTAAATATGAGACATACTTCTTCCAGATAGCCTAATTCAAGTTACATTTCCTTCCTAACATATTCCTGATACCCTGTTAAAGCTCCCAAATCATGATTATGTAGACCCTCCCTCCATAAAATAGCAACTCCTCCCTTTTTAGCCCATTTTTACATCTGCTATTATCACCCCAGTCCCATGCTTCCTTTTTCCCCTCCCTGTTCTAAAATGTTCTCTATTAACACTATCTCCAGCATGGCAGGCTTTGACAAACTCACAGCACATTCTTTAAGGAATGTGGAATCCACATTTATTCAATTCTCAAAAGATATATTAGAACTAAAGCTTGCACTCTTTTGTGTCCCTTGAAGACAAAGCAAAAGTTGTCTCATACACAATTACTATTTCTTTTCAAATTTTTGTTTAAAGGGCAGTTGTCTGTTCCTTACAGAAAGGAAAGACTGAATTACAGGAAAGTCCATTAACCAAACAAAATCCCCAGCAAACCAGAACACTTTGGCAAAGTGCAGTTTGGTAAACTGAGACTATTTTGGGACAGAAGAGCTTATTGAATAACCTGCCAAGTCTGCAGGTGTATCTACATCTGTCAAATGCAGGCTCCCAAATTCTGATCTAGATTTTCTTTCAGTGACTGGAGACATGAAGATTCTGGGTTTTGAAGGAAGAAAAAAATGAGCAAAATGTTTAATTCCAGTATTAACAGCTACTCTGACAATCCAGCTCAATCTTTTGTACTTCCAGTGCCGAACTATAAAATATACAAATTCACATAATAGATATAATTTATAATATATATACATTATACATTTACATATTATATATATATGTAT
>WBNO01010700.1:0-126662 GCA_013400575.1 Peucedramus taeniatus
ATATATATGTGTGTGTGTGTCTATGCATGCATATATTTGGCATATTCCCTGAGTAACCATAACACGTAGCTGCATCTGGGAGATTAATAGTGAATGGAACTGAGTCATTGTTTCTCATTGTGGACCTTGCAAAACGTCATGGATTGTTCCCTTCAAGGAAAGGTATTTGCAAACACTGTCATCACTACGTTCCACAGGTGCACTGCATTTACCACTAAACCACACCATGCCTTGGAATGTCATCTGTATATACATAAATAGAATTCTATGCCTTTTAGACTGTGTGGGATTCAACTGCAGGCATAACACAGCATGCTTGGGAATCAGTTCTAACATGTTATTGCCCTCCACGTCTATGCTGTCTTTCTACAGGAAAATGATAAGAAATGAGGGGCAGGTAAATAACTGTCTGTTTCCTGCTGTCATGATTTAAACCCAGATGGAGATTAAGCACCACACAGACACTAGCTTAACACTGCCCCCTCCTCCCCCTCACCCCAGTGGAATGGGGAGGAGAATCAAAGTAAAATTTCTATGTTGAAATAAGAACAATTTAATAACAGAAAATAACTGTAAAATACAGTAATAAGGGTAAATAATAAAAAAAAGTGATGCGCAGTGCAATTACTCTATGCCCTGCTGACCAATGCTATACCTCCCCTTCTTCCTTCTTTCCCCACTTTATATACTGACAACAGGCCATATGGTCTGGAATATCTCTTTGGTCACTTTGGATCACCTGCCCCAGTGGTCTCCTCCCAACCTCCCATGAACCCCCAACTTTCTTGCCGGTGTGGCTGAACAAAAGGCAGAAAAGACTTTGGCTCTGTGCAAGCCCTGTGTAGCAATAACAGAAACATTTCTGTATTATCAACACTGTGTTCAGCACAAATCCGAAACAGCCCTGCTCTAGCCACTGTAAAGAAAATTAATTCTACCCCAGCTAAAACCAGCACACCTGCCTGTGACAGCACCTGATGTTTTTTTCTTTTTCTTTTTTACAGATCTTGAAGTTCTGCTGAAACTTTTTACTGAAAAAAAAAGTAAACTAGATTAAGGAGTAGATTCATGTGTTGAATCAAACATAAAGGTACTAATAGTTAATTGCTGCACATTAAATACATGCCACGTACTGCGCAGCCTTTTTCCAAATACTGATACACTTAAGCATGAGAAGAGAAACTCTTGCTTTCTATATTCTGTTTAATACATAGTACTCAAGATTTGTAGAAACTGTCATGAAAAGCAGAAGTGCAAAAGTGCAAAGAAATTTGAGAAAATCCCTGAGGACGTGATCTTTTACTGCTTATATAACTTTGAGCTGATTACATGACTACTGAACTTGTCATTTGTAAGCACTATACTAATGTTTGATAGCTGCACTTCTACTAGTCTATGGGTTTCTAATTAGCAGAGGAGCTGTCTCCCTAAATTTAAATTAAATGCTTATTGAAGACATTTATACTCAAGTTGCTTCAAATATAAGAACTTGTACTTAGTGTTAAATATGCATATTGATATTTTACTGATAATAGCTTTATTTTCATATGTTAATTTGAAACCTAGACTCAAGAGATTAAATTAGAAGAATAAAATAATAGAAAGAGATTTACATATTTCATTTTCTATTCAGTCTAACTTGTTTTCCAGTTACATTCTATTTTCCTGTATGTCCTTAAGCCTTAGAGGGATCTCTGATAGCAGCGTCTGAATGTTGAATGCTGTCTTATTTAAATGTGGATTATCTTTGTAACTGTCACACTTGTCTCAGTAATTATTAAGATTTTTATAGTTTAACCTGTGCTTTCAAACAGGTGCTCTCTGCAAAGCACAGACTAAAATACCATGTGCAATGCTATGCTTCTGCTCAGTGTAATTAGTATCTGTAGTATAGAATTTAGTATTTCCTACCATGATGCTGTCAAAATAAGACTAGGAAACCACTGTGAAAACACTAGGAAAACACTGTGAAAGATTTCATTTTGGACTCAAATTTGAGGGCCTACATTGTATTCATAAAATGCATCTGCTTAGATAATTGCTATTTGTTGGGTTTTACGCTGCTATCAGACACAAGAGACATCTGCAGTACATAATAGTATATTTATGCATCAAGTGAAGTTTTGAATACATGGTCACATAAATAAATTATCACTCTGAAGGATGAATTAGCATAATTTATATCAACATGCACTGCAATCCACACAATTTTTTTTCTCTTTAAGTAGAGCAGGTGAATGTTTTCTGTACTTGTCATGCCAGCATTCTGTTTTACAGAATTAAACCTGTTTTACAGAATAATCACAGCCAAAACTGAACAAATAAAGATTTATTCTGCTTTCAATATAAATAAGATTTGTTTTTTTAATGCTTAGCAAAGTGTTTCTCCAGTATCTTTACTTGACAAAATATTTTTTTTTAAATGTTATATATTTTCCTTAGAGGAGCGAAACAGAGGGAATTGTGAGACATGAAAAATTACGAAGAAGTTATTTTCCAATTTTTTTTATTATAAGCCATATTTTAGGCCAGAAGAATAATTTCTCTATACTTAATTTTTCTAGTTTCTGGAAGTCATTCTAAAGTAGTCCTATTAACAGATAGATCTAATGATAACTTCTAACTAGACAAGATGAGACCTGTTTGGTGTTTTGAAGAACCTCAACAAGATTATTTCAACTGACAGGGCAGTTCTTGTGATTTCTACATATTCAGTATCACCTCGCCAATACGAGAGCTCTTGCACAACTACTCCTTGCAGACTGCTTCTCCCAGCACAGCCTGGATGTCCAGGAACCCTGTGGCAAAGAGCAGCATTTTCAAGCTTCCTTAGACATACGGGAAGTGAATCTGAAAAATTAAAACATACATATGTAGGCAGGTTCTATGGGTGATGCTCCTGTAAAAGAAAAGCATGCTTTGTTTTTAGGAAGCAGTTTCACTCATGGGCACTAAACCACACCAGTTATAAGGCAGTGTAGGGTCACCTCAACCCAGTGATGCTTTGTGCGGTCATCAGATAGTAAACCATCAGTTTTGACATCAGTTCTGTTTTGTATTGCAGAACAGACAGGGTTTACACTCAGGACACCTCTATTTTATACAAAAGATTGTCTTCTTTCAGGAAACACTTTGATACTGAGAGACAGCTGTCCAATAAGGTTTTGCACAGAGACAGTGTCCTACAGATTGATTGACAGAGCTGTGATACAGCTTTGGATAAAAGGATTCAGTAATGGTTTAAAACATATCAGAATTGCCCAACAATCACCTCTCCATTGACTGCTGCTCTCTCAGCTCGGCTAAGAACCACTGGGATAATGGACTGTCACATGCAATGCTCAGCACACACAGCTTTCAGCCAGTATCATTCACAGAACCTGGCACTCTGATTACAATGAAGTCCTACTAAGTGTGGGACTGACTCCATGCCATCCTCCTTTGTAGCTATTTCTTCATGCTCTCTATGGTTCGGGGAGGCCTTATGGTCTCCCTGCTCTCCTAAACTTCCTGGACAACACAGAATGTTACCCTGGCACCCAGAGCAGTTCCTCTCCCTCCTTCTTCCCCTGTTTAACTGTGCTATCCCAAAGGCACTGTCACCATCGCTGATGGACTCAGACTTGGCCAGCAGTGGGTCTGGGTCTGTCCTGGAGCCTGCTGGCATTGGCTCTGTCAGACCTGAGGGGAGCTTCTGGCATTTCCTCCCAGAAGCCACCTCTGGAGCTCTCCTCTACCAAAGTCTTGCCACGCTACCCTGATACACTTCTCTTTTGCAGTCCTCAGCATTTAAAGCACCATACTTCTGCACTGGAAGTTAAAATGTGGTGGAAAGCTAGGCAAGGGAAGTCAAGGCTGATACTGGAATAAAAATTCCACTTACGTAGCTTCTGGTATTTAATAATGAAAAAGGCTGCATCTACAAATGACCATCTTGTGCTATAGAAGTGTTTCAACATGTTTTATTGAAATTTTTTTGCTCTCAGTATGTAGCTACACCAAGTGTTAGTAACTTTATATCTTTGTGGGATTTTATTTTCCAAACAAAAATGATAAATAAAATTCCATTATAGCATAAAAGAAAAATCTTTAACTGGGAAGACACAGACACAAACTTTTCACTGCTGCAGTTCCCTGATTAACACCCCTGAAAACAACATCTGTAAATGTACCCCACAGTCTGAATCATCTCAGATGCTAGGATGTGCCAGTATACTTTCAAAGTCCACTTCTACCTTAAAAAAAATGCAGCCCTCTAGTACCTTTCAGTATCTGTAATTCTACTCCATCTAAATCGGATGTGTGCTTTCCATATTTGCAAGTTCCATTAAAAAATTGCTTTCATCCACACACAGGCAATGTTGCTCATGAAACTTAGACAGTGGACTGGCAATTTGATTGTACATCAGCAAGATCATATGATCACCCCTCTTTAATCACAAGGATCAGTTCAGATAGTACAATATATGCTATTATACAATATTTTAAAAGAAAACAAAGTTGAAAAATTGATTGGAAAATATTTCTGCATTTTCAGTTACCAAAATGACAGTGTTCTTCATGGGGATAAATTTTTTAACAGTCAATGTATATGCATCATGTATATATATATACATATATGTATATGCAACATATATATATATATATATATATATATATAAGTACATCACATTTCAGTGATTTAATTTAGTTTCAGTTAAGATAATTCCAGTGTTCATCTCTCAGACTTTCAGACTTGCATGCATACCCAGTTACTCTGGGAGCAGAATAGCTCAGAGCAGAATGACCACATGTAATGAAAGTGTACATACCTTCACTCTGACTTCTCAAGAGTGTAAAGGGCAGACTTAAGTAGAGACCAAATCACCATCTGTTTAATTCTATTAGTTGTTTCCTGAAATAATCTGCTGTATCATGACTATTTTATGCAACACTACAGCACCAAATAAATGTCATATTACTAGCACCCAAATTCTGGCCATCATATTTCAGTGACAAAATGCCCAGTGTGCTGCATTTCAAATTAAGATATCAGTCTTCTTTAGTAAAACTATTCTCAATTCTTTCTGTACATCTCAGAGGCAGCTCATTATAGAGCAGATCCTCTTGTCTAACAAGCTGATTAATGAACGATGCCTTTTTTCTTTTTTTTTTTTTCTCTCTCCTTTTTCTTTACCCTTCTCATGGTAGACACTGAAATGAATTCTGTCATTCCCATCAGGAACCCACTGCACAGGTAATATTCAGACAAGCCTCTGGAAGTCCACCTACGCAATCACTTTCTTGTCAGAACATTGCTGAAGCTCACATTTTCTCTCCTTCACTCTTTGTCTTCCCACATCCACCTTCATAATGATTGACTAATTTTCAGTCCACAGCCAAAATATTTTTTAAAATTCTGATCTTTATTAGTAGCTTCTATTACAACTGAGTGGCATTTGGACCTGTTAGCAGTCAGAAAAGTAGGAGACTAAGATCTCTGAATAAATAAAATATACTGGCCTCACTTTTTGATGACTTGATAGAAAAAATATAATTTTTGCAAATAGTATTAATATATTCACAGATATTAGGAAATCGTACCAGGAATTATTTAGGAATGCATTTAGGAGAAAAACCTTGCTCTTAATAGTAAACTACTGTATAGTATGTATATTTTACATCCATTTGGACTTACTAAAACAGACAAAAATCTTTGGGCCAAAATAAACATAGTAATGCTATATAGTTGGAGTCTCAGGAAGCTGTACTCATGTCTCCCTTCCTGTTTCAAACAAAGAATCCCAGCTTATTTGATCTCCTTTTTTGGACACCAAGAACTCACCAAAGCCATTCTATCACTCCTCTCTATAACTGGGCAGAGCAGAGAAAATTCAATGCAGAGTTCATGGGTTGAGATAAGGACTAGGAGAGGTCATGCTCCAAATACCCTGTCAAGCAAAACAGACTTGAATTGGGGATATTATTTGAATTTATTACTAGAGAAATCAGAGCAGGATAATGAGAAGTAAAGTAAATCTTTAAAACACCTTCTCCCCACCCCTCCCTCCTTCCCAGCCCTACCTCCTACCCCTGCAGTCTGCAGTGCAGGAAAACAGGGAATGGAGGTTAGGGTCAGGTCATGACAGGTTGTTTCCCTTACTGCTTAGGGAGAAGGCCTTTCCACTGCTCCAGAACTGTTCACAGGAGGCAGTTCTCCATGAACTTCTCCAACGTGAGTCCATCCCATGGGATACAGTTCTTCATGAGCTGCTACAACATTGGTGACTCTTCCATGGGATACAGTGCTTCATGCACAGCTTGCTCCACAGGGTCACAGGTCCTACCAGGAAACTTATTCCAGCATGGGGTCCTCCCTTCACAGGGTCTGCAGGTCACTGCCAGGAACCTGCTCTGACACTGATTTTCCACAGGTCCACAGCCTTCTCTTGAGCATCCACCTGGTCCAGTGCAGGTCTCTTCCATGGCAGATCTCTGTCCTCCATGTGCTGCTGGGGCACAGCTGCCTCCCCATGGTTTTCACCATGGGCTGCAGGGGGATCTCAGTTGCAGTGCCTGGAGCAGCTCCTCCCTCTCCTTCTCCACTGACCTGGGTGCCCGTACAGTTGCTCCTCTCACGTGTTCTCACCCTGCTCTTCTCTGGCCACAGCTACATCTGCACAACAACTTTTTTCATCTTAAATATGTTATCAGAGTGGCATTAACCACTATCTCTGACTGGCCAGCAGCAGGTCCATCTTGGAGCCAGCTGGCATTGGATCTGCTGGACATGGAGGAAGCTTCTGGCAGATTCTCACAGAAGCCAGCCCTGTAGTCCCCACGCTACTGAAACCTGGCCATGCAAACCCAACACATACCACATTTCTTAAAGCTCTGACCATTCTCACTTGCTGAAGAGGACAAAGCACTCCAGCTCAGGCGTTGCCAAGGCTTCCCAGAACAGAGGACTGTGCATTCCAGGGAGGTGTTTTCCCTTCTCTGCAAAGATATCATACTGAATCAGGCTCCAGATTGCCATCCAGTGTCTCTGGCCTCTCCTGAAGAACAGATTCCCGTCATACTGCTGCCTTTCCTTGCAAAGTTCAGGGAGGGCATAACTCTTCAGTAGCTGTCTAGACAACCTGGGGCAGGAGTTGCTGATGCTACAGAGGTACCTTGCCTTCTCAGCACAGAAATTCAGATTATTAATCTTGCCTTTAGTGCATTAATCTTAGATGCATTCATGTTAGGGAGAGTCCTTGTTTTCCACTACCGGAGCATGACAGATTTCCGTTTTCATTGCAGTATAGACATGATTCATGTTTGTTTATTTTCAGTTCAATTTGTAAAACTATCTTACTCAAAGGAAGGGTCCAAGAGTCTTACCTAGGATAACAATAACACCTGTAATGATACTGTGATGGCAATAAGAACTTCGGATCATATTCACTTTTCTACTCATGAGGAAATAGAACTGAAATTAAAATAAGTGGAAATATTTAATGTTGGTTTGGAAAAACATAAAGAAATCAAGAAAACTGAATAGCTTTGATGATTAACAACTGAATTGTAAACTTAGGGAATTAAGTTCTTTATATACTTTTTCTATGGACTGATTAAATACTGAATATCTTTACCCAAAATGCATCACTCTGAGTCCCTCCTGTATAAATTCCAATATGATATAATACAATTTATACTAATTAAAAACATAAAAACACAGCTTCAGTGAACAGTAACAGAATCATTTTGGCAATATACACAGTGACACTGTAAAAAGCAATATTTCAGTAAACATAAAGACATGAATCAGAAGACCAGAACTCAAGAAATATTTTTTAGACAATTTTGTATATCCACATCACTCATCATTAGAAAGCTGTCAGTTGCAGGTATTTGGATTTCAAAATTAATTTTTTAATCATTGCAGCAAGTGAATGCAAAGTGAGTGCATCTGGCCATATGTTACAGGCTCATAATCACTGCTCAAAAACAAAAACTGTCAAGCTCTATTACCAGTAAACTTACCTTTTCACTGGGAAAGTAATTGTCTGCAAACATTTTATTTTAATAATTCCAATGCAAATTTTTCAGGAATTCTTTCCTTTAGCCTCAAGATATCCTGGGGCCAGCTCACATATTTGATTGCCATGATCTGTAAGAGGTCCTCAGTTCTCGCCGTTTCTCTCAATCAGCTGTGGAAATGGAAAATGCATGGTACACAAGGTCATTCCAATCCTGTGCCTGGACTCCGATTAGTCTGGCCCATGAACTCTGAAAATGTCTATAAGACACCATAAAAATAAACAAATGCTCACGATGCTTATTCAAGGAAACAAAACAAAAATAAACAAACTAACAAAAACCTGAAACAAAAACAACAGCAGCAGCAGCAACCGCAACAACAAGAAGTATTTAGGACTCAGTTATTACAGAAAAAGAAAAAAGTATTCTGTCAGAGTATTGACTTGCATCATCCAGACTCACAGCATCTGCCTAGACTTTGAAGGAGGAAACTAACCTTAACATCAGAACCATGAAAGACTTTTAAGTTGCTAGTGGGGAGATTTCCTGCTAAGTGAGGCTTAGACACAACACATCAACTGTTCTACCCAGAACAAAACAAACCACTCTAAAATCACTCTTCATTTACTATCCACTCACAGAAAATAGGAAGGGTTTACTTTTTCAATCAATATATACCCTGATTATTTTCTAACTCTGAAAGCATTGTTTTAGGTCAAAACAATGACATTGCACAGAAACACACACAATGGATTAGCTAATGAATAAACCAGCAGTAAGAATAAAACACACCAAATGACAGACAAAATGGCATTTATAACTACATTCTGCACCCAGAAATAAAGAATTCAAATTACTATAAATTTTTAAAGTATAGACTTGTCAAGAGTAAAAATAATAACCATAAAAGGAGGAAAGAGAGATTATGAAGAAAATTGTATGAATAATAATACCTATTGAACAAATTTCTGACCTTAATAAATCTCTGGAATGTCAATGGGAATTTTTGATGCTTGCTTGTGAATATTTAGTTATTTAGTATGCATATCATTATGACAGATAGAAAGACTGGACATCATCAGCAATGTCCACAGCTGTCCAGAAAAAAAAGCAAAAGCATGTTCCTTTTGTACCCATGCCAGGTAGCTGGAAGAGACCCTGAATAGTTAATTTCAGCAGAGGAATTAGAACTGGTCTGTGTGAAACCATTGTTTACCATTTAGAAATGTCAACATGCATGAAAATGGGAAGAAATTAATGCCTTATTTTCATATAAGAAATGAACGCGACATAAAGTTGACCTATTTTCATGACGAACAGTAAAACAATCAATAAATATGAATTAAGATTAAATTTACTATAAATACAGGAATGCAGTAGTACACAATCAGTGTTACATTTTGAAGTAGTAATGTGATCATGTCTCTACTTTTTTCTACTATATTAAAATTTATATTAGAGAATCAGTATTTCAAAATCTTCTTTACTCTTACTCAATCTGAAACTATTTTTCCTTGGATTATAGATGTGGCTAAAATATTAGTTACCTAAAAATAACTTTAACATCAAGACAGTGCACTTTGGTTTGATAGCTATTTCTGATATAGCTATTATATATAAGATAAAAAATGATTTGACATTATTTAATCTTCCTTATATGTAATTATAGCAACCACAAAGCACATTGCAGAATAACATGAATGGTTATTTTACTTTCATTGGAATGCTGTGGGGCCAATGATGTCTTCAGATATGCAGACCCAGGTTTCCACATGACCAAATGACACATATTCATATCCAAGACAGAATCATTCTATTTGTTTTACAATAATGTCAAGTTTTTTACCAAGTTAAGAAAAAAAAACAAAAAAACATGAAGAGTTATGTTTCAAACAGCTAAGTCAAATAAAATTCCTATAAAGATATTTGGTTTTTATATGTAAGGATTGAAATGTACAGTGTCTCTAACGTGAAAATTTGAATAAAAGATTATTTTCTCATGCAATTTCCAGAGTATAGACCATGTATTTGTCTGATACTCTTAAAATAGCTGAAATTTAGGTGTGGTAGTCTGGAACAGAATGGTTAACACATTTTTAATACAACTGCACAAGGAAGTGCAGAAATACCAGCACTGCATTTCTCACTTCTGTTTTTTGGTTTGGGTTTGTTTGTTGGTTTGTAGGTTTTTTATGATGGTAACAGCAAAGCTGAAAACAGGGCTGTATTCTCTAAGGAGATATCTCTGTAAGTGTAAAAGTAACAGTTGACTGCTATTTTAACCTCCTTTTTCTTTTCTTTGGTGTCAAGGAGGTTTTCAGCTTAAATTTCCAGAATCCTTAGTGTTTGACTCTGTCCTTTCTGAAGCACAAATGACAGCATAGCTTACACCAGTCAGAATTTGCTAGGCTACTTTTCAAATTGATTTTGCATTCCTTTATCTCTTCTTGAAATCTCTAGTATTTGAGTTAATAGTGTTTAACTTTTTTCTACTAATTTTTACTTCAAAAGCATGAGAAATGTCGTATTAGCTTTTAACTAGTTTATGCAAAGGACTTTAGATAAGTCTCCAAAAAATGAATAATCTAGTCTCCTACTTTCCTTAAAAGAGAAAGAAATAAGAACATCAAGTTCTTTCTCTAAGATTTCTCTAAGACTAAGTCAGGAAGTGTTACTGGAAAAAGAAAGCAAAACTTTTTCCAGAAATTTAAATTTCAGATGTTCTTTTCCAAAGGAGGAATTGGAAGAAAGAATTATCTCATTTTACAATTGATTGTAACAGTACAGGGTGAACTCTGGTACTCTTTTTTGTGTCTTTTTAAGATCTAGTAATGTCTTTTAACAAAAGAGGAACAAATAGGACACAATTTTCAAGATGAGGCCCTGCTGAGTATACTCAGGCAGGTATTTTGCTTTGTGACCTATTGCTTTGTGAATCATGCTAACTTGTTTTACTTTTGCAACCATTTTTGAGCCATTGTTCGTGTGAAACTATATGTCAAAACACCAGGAATGCTCTGCAGAGAAAAAATGCAAGACCACCACTGCATGCATAAAGGTAGACTTGAAGGCAGAGGGAGGTTTCCCTTGCCTGTCTTATTTTATCTTTGTATATGTTGACCTTTATATTCCCTTCCACCACCCAGTCACTTGGTTGCATAATATTTCTGTAATCCTTCCCTGTCAGTTTTCTTGAATATGAATATCAATGCTATATTGAAGAGCTTACCATCAACAACAAGTTGTGTCACACAGCTCTTTGGGTTTCCTTTCCTGAACTTTCATGAATATCTACCATTCTGTAGTACATATGGGTTGATAAATACAAGCTGATGATTCAGGAAATGTTTGCAAAAATTGCTAAACTATGTCACACAGATTCAGGAAAAAAAAATGGGATTGAATCCATTTTATTTGTCCAATGTGAGGCGATTCTTAACTTTATACTGTAGTTTTTTATACTATGTGTGAATATAGATATTTTCAAATTATTCTCAGTCTATGAAGAAAGAGTGCATATCATTTTGAGTACTTAAAATATTTTCAGCCTGAATAGAGCCTCATGTTCTTCAGACTAATTATAATATAAATATCTTTATTTGTAAATAAATGATAAAAAATAGAAAATGTTGTGTTTTAAATAGTGCTTTATAGCATAAAAGTCACCAGAAAAGAAATTATAAAAACTCTAGACTTGTTAGATTTCTAGGTTTCATTGTGATATGAGGCAGGAGGGAATTTCCCTTTTTCTGGCTCTCCCTGTTTTGTGTATGTCTACAGAAACCTGATTGAAAGCTGTGATCCTTGACTACTGGATTTTTTTTTATTTCATCNNNTTTTCTTTTTTTTTTTAATAATGATCATCAGAGAGCAGCTGAACATAGAAAAGTGAATTAAACACTCAAGTCCTCTTTTTTTCAGGCTTAACAGCTCAAGTAGAGGAAGCACCAATATTACAAGTTTTCAACAGCCAACATGAGTCACACATTGTTTCTCCCATCTTCCTGCTTATAAGGAAAAGTAAATTGTGGCCTATGGAATAAAGGAATGATCTATAAGCACAATGTTTTTCTGCTGACCAGGAGGATTTATCAAAAAATGAGTGACGTATCTAAGATACTTAGATCTCTGCATGGTTGAGCAATGGGTCATTTCAGTGCAGGTGTGACTGATGGAGTTAACAAGTCCTATAACTTTACATCACTTTATTGTTTTGCTGAGAACTTCATTCAGCTCCTGGCACAAATGTATGCCTCTCTCAGGGAAAGTGATTGAAGCTATTTTGCAGTATTCAGTTTGGTTTGAGAGTCTGAAAATTCAACTGTTTACTGAATAGCTCATTAGCCACTTAGTCAAAATAAGCCAGTTGGACAAAGATGTATTTTTTTAGCTGATCAGCCAGCAAATTGTGGCTGAAATACATTACAGAACAGCTCAGCTGGTAGACTACACTACAAGGATATTACCAGTGAGAAGATCTTTAAGATGAGAGTTTTGTGCCCCTCCACCCATGCACAGGACCTGTAAATGTGGACATATTTACAGTTAACACTACACAGTTACAGACTGTATAGGTAGTAGGTCAGCATATTGAAATATTTCAGCACAAAATCTATGCATATCTTTTGCCCGTGGCATTTGTAACAAAATTTTCACTATTTCATTCTTGTTTTTTGACTATTGCTCACTAGAGCCTTAATTGAAATAGCTTAAGGCATTTTCTGTAGAAAAATCAGCAAGCCCTACTGGAATTGCTATTCTAGTTTAACTTTGACCAAAGAGAATAAACTTGTCTTAGGGATGTCCTTCATTGTCAGAAATAGCAAAAATTTTGCCCTGTAAAAGCCTTTTTTGTCCAAAAAATTACTTTTAGCTTCATTTCCATGTTGAAAATAGATTTTCAGCCATGATTTTTCAAAGTGGTGTCTGGAAACAGATGTGAGTGAAGAGATCAGTTTTTTACTTGTGAAAAAATCTTCTCGTCAACACAGGAAGGATTGTTCTTGCATATGCCACAGTATACTGAGTGTCATTATTTGCATGTTCTCAACTGGAAAAATTTTAAATCCTTGGTTTAAAAATCTTGGAAGAAGATAAATTTTAAATGAATTCTACTTTTTAAAATTAAAAAAAAAAAAAAACAAAAACAAAAACAAGCCAAACAACCAAAAATAGAACTCCAGTTAACCTTTTTATTATTTATTCAGGCTCCCAACTTTATTAATCAACCAACATTTTCTAATTCTCATTTTTGTTCATAGGATTGCTCCCTCTAGCTGTGTCAGGCCATAAGATTTGTCATCTTTTAAACCACCTAGAAGTATCACTTCCTAGCAGCATCCCTTTCTAAGTCCCTATCCTACACAGTCACCTTGGCTGTGGCACAAGGGAACAAGAGGACGTTGTGGATGGGGAGCAGTGGAAACAACGCAAGTCATTTCTTCCAATGACTACTGGAAGCAAGCTCCCCATCCTCCTCCTGTAACAGCAGACTACTGTGAGGCCTGACCTCTGCTCAACCATAAAAGATAATTTTTCAGAGTCCAAATGATTCCTGGAAGACGAGACAAGATCCAGTGACTAAAAAATTGCAGATGGCCAGAAGCCCTCATGCAGGCCAAATTCAACTCACAGCTTTTGAGAGCAACAGCTTGCAGAACAGAGTTCTTTGCCAATGGATTTACCAGATATTAATTACTTCTTCGAAGTGAGGGGACTGCCCATTTTCCTCACATCCTTTCAGTTGTTAAGCTTGAGAAAATGTCAAGAAGATTGTAGATCTTGCAAGATTTTTATTTGAATGGATCATAGGTGCAAGGGTATTGTGTTGGTAAAGCTCTGTGACTATACCAGGAATATCAGCCTGAGATCAACTATAAGTTTTCTTATACTTTTGTTACTTGCCAGACATGGAAGTAAGTTCATTTTCTTGAACTGTATATTCTTATTGAAACAGAATTTTTACTTCCCAAGTGCTGAAAAGACAACCTAAAGCAAAAGAAAAATCCTTTTCTTAAGAGTCTCCTTCAGAGCCCAGCATTTTATTTGGAAACTTCCATCCTAAAAGTAGCCACAAACTGAGTCTCAGACTTCTCAACCCTCATGAACAAAAAAGTTCAGCAATTCTGATGGCTTTTAGGCATTATTAGTGACGTGCACAGACTGAAGAGAGGATTCTCCTTCCAACAAAGCCATTAACGCCCCACTTTATGTACATGAATCTTCTGCGATGTTTTCGTTTCTCCCTCCCCTTGTGAGAAACTGCAGGAAACAAACTTCTAGGACTCATCACACAATCAATATTCAGTACATTAAAACCTCAACATATCTCAATGTAGATGCTGAACATTTAATCTCTGTCAGTAGCCCTGTGTACTTTCTTGAGTACACAGAAAGAATTTCAATAAATATTTTATAGATCTCTTCAAAGGATTATTTTTTTCACTTTTGTCATCTTGCGTTTTATTACTTCTTTTTATCAAAAGGTACAATAATCCTATGCACAATAATTATGATATTTTTGAGGTTCTATAGCTTGACACTAATCCCTTAATGAGGTTTGTTTTTATTTTAATTTCATTTTTCCTGAAAAAAAAGCATTAGATATTTTCAATTGAAAGCTCTCTGGTTTTAGGGTTTAGTTTTTCTCATCCATAATTAACACCTTTCTGAACTATCCTTATAATAGTTTTATTTTTCAATACTTGCTCTTTCACACCTTTTTTAAAACTGCAGTATTGATTGTGGTGGGAATTAATTTATCATTTTAAGAATAATTCTTTAAAGTTTCTCATTTAATTCTTGGGTTTTTTTTAATAACTCTAGGAGAGATTCAATAAACTGAATTCATCTATATGTTCTGCTAGGCTTTTTTCCTTTTTTTTCAGAACAATGACCTTCCCACATTTTGCTCTGTGATGGATGAAACAAATAAATAAAGGTATTAGATCTCCCCTGTATAAACCAACACCACCACTTTGATGAACTTGGAAATCATTCTAGCATTTCCAAGTGTTAGAAATATAAAAGTCTAAATTTTACAAAGTACAAATGAGCATATTACTAAGTTTTTATTGCTGCATTTCACAGATTTTGCTTTTTTATTTTAAACAAATTACACTACAGTTAGTAAACTTGCATCTGAAGAAAACATGGACAAGCCTAGTGAAGTGGAGTTTTAGTGCTGTTTTGAAAAGGGATCATTCATTTCTCAGTTATAAACATTGTCTGTTTCACTAAATTGCAAGTGTTTTGTTGTTTTTAAGGGCAGAAGAGAAAATTGCATGCAAATACAATCTCTTAAAAAACTTAAACTTCCAGTGAGAGACCTGAACAGGATATCACTGCAATGATTGAGGGAAATTTTACTTTTCAGCTTTATTCACAGTTTCCTGGTATACTCCATCCTGTCCCCTTCAGTCAAGATCTCTCCATTCAGTAGTTTGCCTAATTAGGTCCAGAGAGTTGCCTACTTAGATCCAGGGTTCTGATTAATTTTCTGTATATTTCCTCTGTCATTTGTACAGAGGAACAAATGTTCCTCATCCTCTTTTTTTTTTTTTCCTGAGGATATTTTGTTTGCACCTACAAGTGTCTAATATCCCAAAGTAAAATAAAAGTCACAACAAACAGCTCCATCCAGTGGTTCTCTTTGTGACTGTTTTTCTCATATTCATTTTGAGCAAATAATTTAGATGAATGCTTTGGAAAATATGTGTGAAGAATATGAACATCAATATGAAGTAAACAAACGTCCCCCATAAGTTTCATTTTTCTCCCATAACTTCAATTTTTTACAACACAAATTTCCTGTTTATGAATACGAGAGGCAACTGCAAAACACTTATAACCCAAAGGTGAGAGGGAGCTTATCTTATATAAATACTGTACACATCCACAGAATAGGCACTTCCTTGTATATTATTTTTGCTTTTAATTAGGAAATTTAGAAGCAAAGGTATTTTAGCTTTACTTTGATTTTGAGTCTCAAGATTTTTTTTTTAAATCAAAGGAGACCAATATCTGTTTTTTTTTAGTAAATAATAGGCAATCTTTTTATTACCATTGTCAGTTATGTGTGCCTTTCTGCAGTAATGTTACAAATAAAATTATGAAAAATCTTCAAAGCATCTTGAAGGGGAAACAGCTGGCATTGCTTAGGTATTAATCTGAAATGACCAGATTTCTAATTTATAAAACTGAGACAACACATGACAGAGAACCATCAGCTTTGGGAAGCCACACCTCTAGCCCCATCCTTTTCTCCCATGGACCCTTTTTTATTGAGAAATTCAAAGGACTGTGCTTGAGGAGAGGACTTGTAGAGCAATTCATTCAAAATCAAGGCATAATGCAGATTTTTGAAAACTTTTGCATACCAACCCCTTTGAAAACCTGTGCATATCAAATCTATCATGCTATATATTTTCTTTTATGAATGAAATATAACTGTGAGGAATTAAATAAATGCAAGACAACATGCAAATTGATCTGAGGCTGAAGCTCCTTCCCTATTGCTAGGCCATTTTCTTTTCAGGTTAAATATGTTTAAATATTCTTTTCTATAAATCTGACATGCAAATTACAAATAAAATTACAGTGGTTTTAGTTTGCAACAATAATTTTCTGAGATTATCTGCCAAGTAATGTTTTAATTCTTTATTGAAGAATTGTATTTTGACTACTAAAATACTGCTCAAAACTGGAAATTTATGCATCTTCACAAACTCTTATTATTGCTCTTAAGCTTCCATTTATACTTTTTATCTTTGCCAACAAGTTTTGTACCCAGTGCTATAGATTCATATGTATTTGTTTCTTTTCCTTAATAGAGAACACTTGAATATCAAACTGTTCTGAAAATCATTCTTGGATGATTTCTTGAATGAAAATCATTCTTGGATTGCCACACATTATACACAGAATAAATGTAATTTATTTACTGATAAGCAAGTCACAGCTATTCATTACGCCTAGATTTAAATATAGTCATAATAAAAGTAATCCTGATTACTCTAAAATAATTTTCGCCAAATTATTCTCTGAATTATAGCAAAAAAAAAAAATTACACGAGCAAGTACAAAACTGTATCTTTAAAGATATCCTCCTCTGGGTAAACAAAGAAATTCTCCTACTTAAAAAAATACTATGCTGTTTTATCTTAATTCCATATTTTTAATGTTCTACTAATATTGAAAATAGCATTTGTTCACTCAATATAAGATACCAAAGTCAGTGGCATAGAAATACAATTTAAAGCATTAGGGTACTGTACTGTCAGAAATCATAGAAACACAATACATTGTTACTGCAACACAAGATAGGGCTGAAATGCAAGAGAAGTAGAAAGACCTGTAGGTAGTTCAGCTACAGGTGATAAATTCACCGAAGATCAACACATTTCTCCATTGAAGATGGATGTGGTGGGATCTGATATTGAATTTGTTGCTGTTTTTCTTGTCATAATTTTCCAGTTTGAAAATTTCTCTAATCAAAATTTATATCTGTTTCTGCATCATATTGTTCACAGTGCCAAAACAACTGCTGTGGAACTGGTGATAAAGTCAGTGTGGAAAAATGCAATTCAACTCAAAATGAGAAGGCAGTAGTACTTTCCAACAGAAGAGTTATGCAAATCCATGACACAGCAATAAGTCTAAAGACAGAAGCTGGTAATTCCAATTACATCTTACACAAGGGATCTTCTCTTGTTCTACATCAGAATTTTCATCATTTAGGAGCAACAACATGTGATAAAAGCATATAAACCTGTACAAAGCAAGTCAACAAGAATCACTAGGTATTTCATCATCAAAAGAACAAAATCTACAACGTATTCATAATACACTTAATTTAACAAGTGTTAATAGACAACATTTCATGGCTTTATTTAAAGACAAAAAAAAATCCCACAGACTTCTATTTTTCACTTATATATGCATTATCTAATTGAGTTTTATGTTTGGACTTGTTCACATCTAAAAGGACCACAGATTTATGTTTTAGAAAGCAGACAACATCGCTGCCATAGTTATGTAAGCCTATTATTTTCACCTTATTGGGCTAGGATCAGTAGGCAAAATACTCAGTTTTAAATGAGCTTTAGATGACTCCAAAGCAGACTAAATGACAGTACCAAAACTGCTTGGAAGAGAGATGTCTGGACATGGCTACATGCTGCCATAGTCATACCCATCACAGCAGCCAGCTTGATACGCACCATAGGAGGACGTGAGGTGCCAAACTTTCACCACAGTGCTCTCCAGAAAAAGATGTGGGATTGTGATACTAAAACACTGAAAAGAAAAAAGAAAATTTTGACAAAGTGTTTTTTGACCAGGGGTTTGACTTTTGCTTCAGAACATGTGTATCACCTGAAGTACCAATCATAGCTGCTTAAAATCAAGATCTGTATTTAACTGTATATTCATGTGTGAATTACATAACTTCCTCACATTTTCTATGAGTGGCATTTAAAAATAAGAATTTATTTTAGCTTTAATCTTTGAAACAGTAAAAGAAACAGAAAATTAAGATTCCCATTGCCTTAGCATAGATTTTTAGCAAGGAAGTTTACATCTGCTGAAAAATAAAACAACTATCATTATGCTAAGTATGCATTCCTTCCCATGCTCACTGCCAACCTTAGAATTATCATCTGAATCATAACATATAATTTCCCAGAGCTGGCACTTCAGGAAAATAGTCACTCTTCAGATTAGATACTTACCATAGAAAAAAACCAACAGAAAAAACTGAAAGAAATTAATATATTACATACACAGTTTTCACTTGCAGATCTGGGACAGGTGCAGGAAGAGAGAATTGTGAAAGAGCTCCTCTAGGTTTCAGTGCATGTTAAAGTACATTGAAATGGGTGGAAATGTTCTTACTGCTCCATGAAGAGGGCATGCTGTACCAGATAGAGAAGTCATAAATAATGTAGAAGTTTTCCTTTGACTTCTTCAGCTCCTACATCTTTCAGTCACAGGCTCTGTTAGAGACACAATTGAGAGGTTTATCCCAAAACCAAAACATTTCTTTCTCTGGCAACTGCAATCTGGTGTACTACAGAGACTAGCCTTTCTGATTCACTTCCAGAGAATATTAATGTAGACTGACCACACTGCAAGTTGTAACCTAGAACTGCTAATGAATTAATAGGGCTTCTCTTTTGCTTCCATAGCCAAGGACTATTGATTTCTGCAGCAGTGAAACATATGAAGTTAGTCTTTGCTATAAATATATTTGTCTTGCTGCATTAAATCTTGCAAAATTGAAGGATGTAAATTCTGCATAAACCCCCTATTCCTATATTTGCTTTATATACTGCTTCAATAAATCAAAGATGGAAATTATAAGAGGACTTTACATATTTTCTTTTAAAAAAATGTATAATTATGACTTACCAGAATTTTTTTTAACTTACCTTTAAAAGCCTGGTTTTAAGCATCTCCAAGATCAAGTCAAATAATGGTAAAGAGTCCTTTTCCTCATAGCAAAGAGTGTTAGTAAAGGGTTTTGTTACTCAGAGAAACTGAGATCCGAGAAATTTCAAGCTTGTTAACACTTGTGTGGAAAATATTTTATTGTGTCTCTGCTTACCCTAGAATATAAACAACTTTCCCTTTTTTTCAAAATTTTGCAGTTATTTCCTTAACCTCTCTTTGCCTAGCACCTAGTAGACCAGCTCTTCTTCTCTTTGAGAGCTGGTCTCAAAGACTGCAAATACATCAATTACTAAACAAAATAAATTAAAAAATAAAAAAAGAATTACATGTGTCTTAGGTGAAGGGAATGGGACACAATATTAGAAAACTGTTGTGCTTCAGCTTAAAATTGCATTTCCTTTTCCCATGAAGACCAGCTTTACAGTTACTAGGCAGCCTGTTGGCACACAAACCCCAGAGATTGCATACTGGGTGATAGCAGGTACTTTTGCTGTTAATCAGCTACCAGTGGTTAGAAAGAAAAAGCTACATTTATGGAGAAAATATTTCAATTATGTAAATGGTAGGAAGGAACATGCCACTCCATTAGACCTGTGATGCAGATGATGACTTCCTCCTTGTCCTTGCCTAAGTTTTTATCTAGTACCTCTCAAATGCTTTCATGCTTTTAGCAAAATGAGTCACTTCTCCATTTCACAGATATTTTTCAGATATAAAACCTGTATGCTATAATACAGAAACAGAAGAGAACCAGAATGCCTCAAATGCACACTGTGTTGTCATTTAAAGAACTTTTCCAGAAAGGAAAGCAGGACTGATTCACAAAGCAGAGAAAATTAATATCCAGTATGGCTTGCTAGAAATAATATAACCAGTTCTGTCTCATGGTTCCCTCAGGTATTCCATAAGCTGAATAGGTGTGGAAGTGAATAAACTATTCAAAGCTAAAACTTCAGAGCCTGAGGGGTTATAAACACAGTTAAGAGGAAGCTTCAGAGACTTGGATAACCATTACCTATATGGCACAGGACTCCATTCATCTGCATTATCAATACAGTATCTCTTCCTCTGAGCTACATTGAAAAAAAAAAGCTTTTTCCCCTCCAGTTCATGATATATAATAATAATATTAATGTCTCTAACATAGAAATATAATTCTTCTCTTAGTCTTTTCTTATTCCTCATTACCTGATGGTTTTATAGTATGGAGATTTATTAACAATAGCAGTTTATTTTTGAAAAATAAAAGTGACTTATGTCCTTCTAGCTATTTTGATAGCTGCATTGGGAAGCTTATTTAAAATTAAGCCACCCAGTTTTATACATAAAATAAAGAAACTTATGAAACACATGGCTATTAACTTCACAAACAGCACTTCCTCTTTGAAATTATAATCATGAATGGAATAAACTCATAATCTCTAGGAAAAAAAAGTTCTTTTGAAAATAATTGGAACAAATATCTCAGGTATATAATGACTAAGAAATGCAAATAAACTAGAGAGGTATGTATCAAGAGAAAAAGCATATATTTTGTAATGAGACAGGACATGGCTATTGTTCCTCACATACAATTCATAAAGTTATACACCTTAGGCAGAGGCAGCAGTCAGTAGAGTGTATTCTGCAGTCAGTAATTACCTCACTGAGGTATCTAACAGTAATATAACACTGAAAGAAGAGGAGAGAATTAATATATTTCACCAAACCATGTGATCCATGCCCTAGCATCAAATCATAACAAATTTGAGTCATACAAATCTAAAATGAAAAGAGGCTAATCCATCTGAGAGAAGTTCCCAAGTTTCTGTGCAGTGTGATTCTGGACAGCTGGAGGTGACCTCTTCTCTAAGGTTTGCAGTCAATGATGCAGGGTGTGGAGACTGGGGACTGTAACTTACATGCCAATCCCCACACTTTATAACTGTAATAACTTATACTGGTTTTTTATCTAATTTTGTACTTTTGTTCCATTATTGCAAAATATATTCTTCAGTATAAACTTGTTTTTGGCCTAAGTTATATAACCAACTCTGTAAATGTAAAAAAATTATTTTTGTTCACAATATACAACAAGTCTTAAAACCAAGATGCTGATGAGCAGCACCAATCACCCTATTTACCAAAATGTGCCAGAGTCTCTCTGACCTACTGTGTGAATTGATCTAGGAAGTGAAAACGAGAGAGTCCATGCAGAATGGTTGTGTGACCAGGATTCACACAGAAAATTGTCCAATTTTCAGCAAATGATGGAATAAGCATTTAACCCAAAATATCTGAATACTAAGTTTTTGCAATACTATGAGAAAAAATATTTGCATCACTTTTTCTTTAAAACTAGGAATCTCAACAGTCTGCTGCAAGAGACAATCTGATGTGGTCTGGATAAAAGCAATTTGCTTTAAAAAAAAGAGCAGCACTAAAACCTAATTTCTTAGACTTAGGATTAAAATCATAAAGACATTTCAACTGAAGTTGAAGTTGCCTAGTGGGAGGCAAATCTATGCCATTATAATCTGGTATCTGAAATTGCATCTAGCTAGAGTTAGATCTTGACTGTCAACCACCCAGTTCGTCCTCCTGACTACAGTTCTTTGAAAAGTCTTTTCCATCATACCTTTCAGTCCCCAGCAAAGAGAGAAAAAGTATTTCTGTGTTCATATCAACCTGGCAATGAACTCCATGCTCTCTCTCTCTCTCTCTGGTTTAAGCATAAAAAATTTCAAATGGTCTCTAAGCAAGCAAGGAGGCATATTGTGCTGCTCTTTTTATTACAAGAAAAATATGGACAAATCATTCCATTGTTAAAAGAACCCACAGCCTCCAGATTCTGAAATAGCTCTTCATTCCTCAGACACTTAAACTGTTCCTCTCTGAAGAGCCTTTTGTGACACAAACACGCAGAAAGCCTTCTGGCTGTTTTTTTATCTTACAGAGCCGTGTGTTCTTTCGCAGCGGCCCCACGCCTGCTGCAGCACCAGCACCATAAATAAACAACACGCTGGAAAGGACGAGCCCTTTCAACAGGCCTCCATGGAGAAAGGCATCTCAGGGCTGCCTGCTGCTTGCAAAAGTGAAGTGTGATGAGCAGCGGGAGCGGGGCAGGCACGGACAGCTCCTCAGGGGAATGGCTGGGAAAGGTTTTTAATTTATCTGCTCCCCTTAGCAATCATCCTGAGAATGTTAGACTTCTGCAAACTGATGGCCTTCCCCTTGGGTGCCCTCCCTCTTTGTTTGCTCTCTCCCCTCAGATGTACATGCACAATGCTGACAATGGATACACCGCCAGGAAGGGTTTGAAATCAGGTAAAGACAAACCTGGGTAACCAGCACTCTGTGGGAAATCATGAGCAAAACCTACCATCAGAGGTGGTGGGGTGCCCTCTTGGAAGTCTCACAAAGGTAGAAAGTACACTTTCTGTGTAAGTATTTTTGCTCTCTTTTTATGGCTAAACACTGAGCACTTTCTGCTTGCTTGAACAATTGATGGATTTTTGTCTGGTCAGATGGCAAGGCTTGTACAAGTTTAGATCAGAAAAGCTCTGATGTGCTGTCATGCATAGCATCCATATCTCCGTGCTGTCAACAAGAAGAGGACTTATAAAGCACGAACCTACAGAGGTGGTATTTGTATTCTTCTGCATGTCTCAGGAACAGCTGATAGAGGTCATCTGCCTTCTCTGCTGCTTAGTCAACAGCAAATGGGATTTGGAGATGCTGTCACTTTATTCAAGGCAAGCCAAGACAGGCTCTGAAAGCTACCATGTCTGCTGTAACAGGGAATCCTGATCTTCTTTAATGCTGAATAAATTCTTCAACAGTTATAGAATTATAGAATAGTTTGGACTGGAGAAGATTTTAAAGATCATCTAGTTCCAACTTCACTGATATGGGCAGGGACACCTTTCATCAGACCTGGTTGCTCAGAGCCTCTCAACCTGGCTTGAACATTGTCAGGAATGGGGCATCCACATCTTCTCTGGGCAACCTGTTCCAGTTCTTTGCCACCCTCACATTCAAGAATAATCTTAACACCTAATCTAAACCTATTCCCTTTTTAAAGATATTTAAGTTTAAAGATATTTCCTCTTGTCCTGTCACTACCTACCCTTCCGAAAAGTCCTTTCTCCATCTCTCCTGTAGGGCCCCTTTAGATGATGAGATCCAATTAGGTCACCCCAAAGCCCTCTCCAGACTGAACAACCCCAATTCTCTAATCTTGTCCTCATAGGTAAGGTGCTCCAGCACTCTCTTTTTGGTTGCCTTCTTCTGGATCCAACAGGTCCATGTCCTTCCTGTGCTAAACCCCAGAGCTGGATGCAGCACTGCAGGTGGGGTTTCACCAGAGCAAGGGGGAAGACTCCCCTCCCTTGCACAGCTGGCCACACTGCTCTAGATCCAGCCCAGGACAGGACTGGCTTTCTGGGCTGTGAGTGGGTGTGTCCAGTCTGTAAAAGTTTATCACTAGCCCCACAAATAAAGCCATTTGTGAGCACATTGCAGCATCCCTGAGTAGCCTGGTGACATGAGTTCTATCTATGTAGGGCACAGCTGGTGTCCCTGGAGCTATACATAGCAACTTCTGCAGCCTCTGCCTGACATGAAAGGGCCTCTGGTCTGATGAGGTGAATCCCAAAGTCACATCAAATTCCTTTTACTATCATTAAGGAATTTTCTGTAGACAAATTAAATATTTGGCTCATAATCTGTATAAATGTCTAAGAACCTTCCCTTGCTAGGGAGTTAATATTCTTTGCAGATCTCAAGGACTGAAGAAACCAATATTTGACACAATCTTTCTGAGAAGGCTGCCTGACCTACCTCCAGGGTACCAGTCCTACCTGCCTTCAACCCCATTTCACTCAATCAAAGAGTATTATTGCAATGCTACTGTGTACAGTGGCAGCTGTGCAAGAGATTGATTTAAAAAATCAAAATGGATCCATCCCAACAAGTAAGCTATCACTGAGTAGAACTAAAAAAGAAATATATCTCCCAGGCAAGTAATCAATGAGTGGAATCAGCCATCTTTTCAGAACTCACTAGCACTTATTATTCAGCCAGAAACTGCGGCCTCTCCTCACCGCCACGAGGCGGGGAATCCGGCTGGCTCGCCCCTTTGTGGCAGTGGGAGCCACAGGAGAGGCCACCCCAAAACCTCCCCTGAGGCTTCAGTGTGGGTCAGGGCAGCTGCGTGGGTTCAGCTGCAGGGAAAAGCCACCGGAGTCCCGAGATAAAGAAAGCCAGGAGCCGGACACTCCGTCAAGGTATTCCAAAGAGTTTTAATCTCCTTGAAGGGACAAGACGAAGTGGCCACACCCAAGGCTCAGCAAGAGCTTATCAAACCTCTGGCTCAGGGAGGTGGGCACAGCAGCCAATGGGCAGTTACAACAGGGATAAGGATATGTTTAACTGAACCAATAGGGAAAACATAGGGGTGGGAGAAAATTCACATAACAAACCATAGACAGGGGATAAGGTGACTGACACAGAAACCTCGAGAACAAGCTGGGCAGGGAAAACTTAACTGACATGAAGGGGGGCAGGGCAACAGGGAATGACTCAGCAGAAACGGGGGGAAAGGGGGAGGTGAGCAGGTTGATGGACACCCTGAGTGGCGGCAAAACCTGGACAAAAACCACTATAAGGGGAAGGGACAGGGGTAACATGGGGCAGACCATAACTTTTACAACCCTCCCAAAATACAACAGCTAGAGAGGCAAAATCAAACAAAACACACACCACTACAAGAAACTACCATAGAATGATAGTGTATGATATTTGTCTTCATGCATGACTTTTTTTTTCTCTGTTCCAGATTTTTCATCCCTCTCTAGTGGTCACTTTCCAAAATCATCTGGAAAACCAGATCTCCATTTCAAGTCTGTTGTATGTGTTTCTACCTGGTGGCTCTTCTTTTAGCTGTCAGTTTGTAAAAATTGATGTCAGATCATTCCCAGTGCACTGTCTCTGCTTCTGTCATTCTGTTAGTGCCCTTCAGGTCTGATGAGAACTTTGTAGGATTAAATTCAAAAAAGTGTTTGAATTTTGTTTGTAAACAGTTCTGACTTGATGCCCACACATAAAATAAAAACTGCTATTTTCGACAGCAGAAATTTACTTCCTTAAGCTCCACGGATAACAATGAGGGGAAAAAAAAAAGAGGATAGTACCCTCTTTTTTCTTTCAGAACAGTAAAAATATTCATGCATTCAGCATTCCTAATTTACTTGCATTCCTAATTTACTTGGAGCAAGTATGTATCCATATAAATTACTAAACATGAAGACAGTAGAAACACAATCCTCTCTGATAAGTAATAGAACAATTACAGGGCCTGAAGGGAAATCTGAAGATCAAATAGCCAAAACATTATTTCATTGAGCAACTGAAAATTAAGAGAGAAATGAGGGAACCATTAAGACATGAGCATACTTTACACACAAGCTAAATAATATCTTACCAACAATTTCAAGTTAATCACCTAAGTAAATAGTTTAGTAGTAAGGGTATATAAAAAAGGTGATACTGAAGAGTAAACTAAAAAGTAGCAAATAGGCTGCCTGACAATTTCAAAATTTATTTATGCTTACTAGGTCTGTTTATCTTGTAGCTAATGAGGAAAAGTACTTGGAGGGAAAGGATAAAAAGATAACCAAAATCAAAATACAATACAATAAAGGAGAAAAAGCATAGCTTGCTTTCTTCTGAAAAGTTTGGTCAAATTCTAGGACTCTCAGATGAGTAGAAAAGAGACACAGAGCTAGCTGGATGAGTCTTCCAATAGAACAGATCTTAAACACTAGATCACTTTGAAAGTCTTTGTTTGATGGCACCTTCAAAATTGGTCTTTTGTCTGTTGTTGTCCTCTCAGAGATGCAAAATATGACAGGTTCCTGTTAAAATCTTATTCTTTTTTATTATACTTAAGATATGTGTAAAGTTCTAGTGAATTTCCTTGCCTGTTAAACATCTTTCCTTTTCACAGTGATTTGTTCTTAAAGATCTGACTAAAGAAAAATGTTTCTTTGACCTCCTCCAGGTTTTGCTGAGAACAAAATTGAGCTGGGTTTCTAAGGTCCTCTTTGAACTTGATTTCACTGCTGAAGAAAGGCTACAGTTAAATTAGGAGCTTCAACAAGTTTCTAAAACTTATATAAAACCCTGTCCTATGGACTTCATCCTCTGTCAAGTTTTAGTTTTCAAATGACATAGTGTGTGCTAGTTAAATCTTTTCTTCCTATCTCTTGCAAAGTGTGTTATGGTGTAATAGACCTATGGCAGCAAATTTATGAGTTTTTCATACTCATTACTCCAGAAAAATCTCCAATTAACACAGTGATTTTGTGTCTTGGTAGCAATTGTGAATTGTGTGAATTATTGGGAATGCTTTGTGTATTGTTCCATATAAAATGGGTACCATTAGTTAAGAACAGCACAAAAAAGATGTTTTGTTTATCTGAAATCAGAATTTATGGAACATCTAACTTCTCCAGGGAATAAATTCTTCTTTTCCCATGTGCCTGAGAATAATCAATAATTAATGATGTCTGTGATATTAATGTCTCTATGAACATCCCAATCTCTTTGTTTTTAGGCACAACTGATCTTTGTGGAATACCACCAAGTCAAAAAAACACAAAGAAAGAAGAGAAAGTATGATTTTTAAATAGGTGGGATTTCTCTTCTACACTGGAAACGTGACTGATATCTGTTTGTCTGAACCTCAGATCATCCTCTGACAATCTGTGTAGCAGAAGTTATTTTGATTTATTATTTCATAACTTTTACCAGCTCTCAAATTGTTGCTCTCAAGGGAATCATTTCCAAAACACATTTCAGCAGTGGTTCGTATGCAAGTACTTCCTATTCATCAGGAAGCAGTCTGCAAAAGAAAAATCTAACACATCTCTTGCCTGTATCCTCTGCAACAAGATCCAAAAGACTTCAATATTGGGAATTGCCTATGTTCTGAAAAGTAAATTCCTAGAGAAGAAAACTATTCTACATTTGACATATGATACTTGGGACTTGATCCAAAGGTTCCAGCAACTCCACCAGCTACTGCTCTGTGCACATGGGTAACTTGCACTTGAGTAAAGATTTAAATATTGACATTTTTGGTTTTGATTTTAAGAAGGTACTGAAACTTCTGAAAAACTTCCAAAAAAAACTCAGAATTTTTTTTCCATTCTTTTTCTCACTTTCAATTCTGGACCAGACAGTGATAAGTATATGGGCCTAGAGTTGTGTTTTTTCACAATTTTATTCTGTTTAAGTTTAATCAGTCAATTATATCATCCTGTTGAATAAAGTCTCTAGCCAAGTCACTACACAGGTTGGTAAAGGATGCTTTGGAGTAGATTACAGGTGAGCTGTAGTATATAGCTGTGTCTGGTGCAATTTCTCTGTGGGTTTTATTTAACCCCTTTGTGCTTTTCCTTCTGGATGATAAGCAAGATGAAAGCAGCAGAATCCCAGGAGGAAAGAATAAAAACTGAGATTGGAGAATAAATCAGAGAATGACACCTCATAGAAGGAGTTGTGGAAAAGGCATGGTGGAATCAAATTTAATTCCAGAAAGATTCAGAAACACTGGCTCAGAAAGACATCGTGAGACATACTGAGATATTAAGTATTTGGACAAAGACCAAAGTGTCTGTTCAGAAGTTTGTACATGAAAGTATTGATAAAATAACACTTTGCAGAAGAAAACAAAATTACAGGTTTATGTCCTGGAAACTGAGTTTGTATGATTTCCACATGAGTTTCTATATTACTCCTCTTCTACAACTGTAAGTGTCTATGGCAAAGTCCAGTTCCAGCATAAGAGATTTGTTTACCTTCAGCATCTGTTCTACACATTCTGCTGGGAATCCTGAAGTGAAAAATTAATTAATATTTTCTCTTTTTCCATTGACTCTGTCCTCTATGAATAAATAATGATGGTCATTTGTTAAATATTTGTTGTCTTACATTTCTTGTATCTCACATAATTAAAAAATGAATAACTGCACTACTAATCTCCTATGAAACCTTAACATCAGTCTTCACCTTTGCCTCCGTTACATTGTCTAGTCTCAAAAGACCTCTTCTTATCTGAAGGTTAAAACTTTTCTAAGCTTCACTTTGAACACAGATTATGTTTTTTCCCTTGGTTCATTAATATTTTTTTAATTCTTCTCTCTTTATTTTTGAGTACCATTTTCAATCTCTTAAGCATGTGCTTACTTAGCAAATAATTACTTTTGTTTCTGTGCTGCTCTTCCTCTTACCACTGCTTCTGGCTCCTCTTGTATAGGTTAAAAGTTCTTCTTTCGATATTTTTTATCTTTGTTTTCCCTCCTACAAGACTATTTAACATTAATGTCATCTTTAAGCAGACTTTGGTCGCTCATACTTGTGTTCCAGGATTATTTCCTACCTCAGTATTACTGAGGCAGATTTTTGTCTTAATCAATGTAATACTAAGAACTACTCACTTCTGTAGTCTGCAATATCTCTGGTAAAATATATTTCTATTTTATTATATTTCTGACATCCACAGGATAATTTTGAATAATTCTTTATATGTAAGAGATCAAAGTTTATACGTAACAGGTATATCTCATTACAACAGTCTTGCTGCAATAGAAAACCATAGCTTTGTAGGAAATTTTACGGCATCACAATCTCAAGTTAACTTTTCCACATGTTACAAACTCATCTTTCCTCAAACCCAAGCCACAAACGAAGAAGGCAGCAAAGAGTAGAGGTGACTGTCTTTTTTCTGCAGCCACTCAAAGAATCAACCTGTTTCCTTCAGCTGCACTGTGTCATGCCCCAAGGCTGAAGTAACAGCCATAGTGGGAACCTTCCTATTTGGAAAACTCCTTTCCATCTCGTGCAGGATGACTCTCACAAGTCCCATAGTGTTACCCTCCAGATCCATTAGAAGTCCTGAGAGTGCTTGAGAGTCAAGTACAGTTTGATTAGTCCTAAAATTCCTCACACATAATGGCTACCCACAACACCCAAAAGCAGATCTGTCATTTTACACAACCTGTGTTGGCACCATCCTTCATGAATAAACATCTATCCATCCCTTCTCACTCCATATGAGCTGAAATTCCAGGTTACATTATAACTACATTTTTATAAAGTGTCCTCTGTGTAATCTTTTTGATTGGAAAGCCGTTGCTATGATGAGAAATTTGATAGACCATAAACAAATCTGCATGTACTAATTGATCTGATATTCATGTAAGGCAAAGCTGGCTGACCCCTTTGCAAAGTCAAGCCAGAGAGAAAGCTTTTGGGACTTCGTAAGAAGGTTTTTCTATATTTATTCCCTGAGGTGGCTTTGGGAAGAGGAGGGAGGGGGATTTTTTGCTCCACAGGAAAAAAAATATCTTTATCACAAAAAGGGAGAATGAGGTATTCAGGGAATATATATCTTTCCAAATATTTTTAAGTTGATGTGATTTTCTGGGTTTCATGATTATTTTATGAAGGGGCAACAAACTGATCCCATAGATTCTATTCTCCCTTGCACTTTGCAGTTCCAGAGGTTACCCGTTCTTATGTTTACAGTTTGCACTTTTAAATTATAATGTTTCTTTTACATTCCAATTAATTCTTCCACAGTTTCATGCCACTATTTACAATTTCTTGTTTAACATATTTGAGGTTTAAGTTATAGTTGTCTCCAGGCAAGGGCTAAGCAGGCAGCAAAACAATGAGTTTTAACTGAACTTGAACAGAAATAAATCATCACAATTAGGGGGATGGTCTATGTTGCAAGGCATCATGCAGTTCAGTAGCAGGGGTTGGCAACGTACTGTGGCTCTTTTGCTGCAAAATTCCTAATTAGTTTGTTTTTCCTATAGCATGTTTGTGTAAGTTGTATCCATTCTAACCAAAAGACAATTTTTTTTCTTTCCACACAATTCTCAAGGGAGATTTTAGGTCATCTTACTATGTATCTTCTGAGTTACCATGGAAAGGATGTTAGATTTAAGCTTTTTGGGTTCCTTAGAAAATCCTTGGTGGGATTCTGGCCACTGCTTGCTAAAATCTTATTTGTAAATCTCTGCTACAAGCCCAGCTGAAGCATTCAAGGTTATGCTAATTTCAGCCCATGGCTCTGCTGATGTGACAAGCAAGGTTGTAAAATTCAAGTATTGGCTAAAGTCTAAAATGTGAATAATTGTGTCAAGTTTTCCAATTGCCAATCAATTGCCAAGCAGATACTCTACAGTTACAAGTCTTCTAAAGGTGCCTACCTGCTCTTACAGAGGAACTGGAGCAGGTTTCCCAGGCAGGATGTGAATTTCCCATCCCTGGAAATGCTCGAGGCCTGGCTGGATGGGACTCTGAGCAACCTGCCCTTGTGGTAGTGGCTCATGTGCAAGGCAGGGGGGATTTGAATTCAATGATCTCTAAGGTTCCTTCCAAGGCCATTTTTTTTATTCTACGAAAGACAGTCATGTTATCAAGAAAATAACACTCAGAAACTCTACATAAATATTCAATCTTTTAATTAACATACATGAGAATGGAGGGATCTGAGTAACACCTTTATGAATTGTCAAGTATAAAGAGCCACAAATCCTCATGACTATGATGTTGGTTTCAGTGAGTTTTGTTGCTGCTGCTTCTAGGATTAATGTCAGTCCTAAACACCAAAAAAAGCAGGGAGAAGAAGAAAGTATATTGGGGATCAAAAAAGACAGATCTCTTAATTTTTAAAAATGTTTCTATATACATAAACACATAAAGATATATAAGCAATGAAGACATCTAGGGAATGCTTTTTCTCCCCAACTGGCTTTGTCCCCTACTCAATTATGAACCTGTTTGAAATGCCACGAGACAGAAGGGCCTCTACTGTCTTCAGCAAATACTGAGTCAAGCCCAGAATTACCTTAATAAACATCATTAGCTTAAATAGCTCACAAAATGGCAGCACTGATAGCCCAAACCCCAGGCTCCTCTAACTCATTTGCTCAATCAATGCCTCCTCTTTGGCTTAATCCGTTGAACATTTAGCAGATTATTTCTTTGGAAACTGTCTGCTAGATGTGAAACACTGACATCCTGGAAGCTCACAAAAACTCAGTCTAACAACTTGAGATTTTTATTATTTCTCTTTTTTTTTATTTTTCTTCCCCAAGGACAAGCAGAGCAAACCTTTTCAGAAGAGTGTAGTGACCCAACCCTTGACAAAGAAATCTTAGCATTTCATTGCAGTCTTTGCATTGGTATATAGATTTCATTAAATGAGAAGAGGTTAAGACAAAACCAACAAAATCTGACTACCATTTCACACCATTTCTAGTGCAATTGTAAAAGATGATTACATGCAGTACAGAAGCATATACAGTCTCTGACCTTTGCTTTTAGGGCCATTAAACTCTTCTAGTTCTAATGACAAATGCCTGGGAGACTGTTCTGTTTGGAACAGACACTAGCTACAAGGTGATTTGAGCTATGTCTTATTTCTGCCTCTTATAGATTTTCTTTACAATGGAATGCTGTGATTAGAAAACTCTCCCACCAGCAATATGCAAGCAAACAGGTTGACAAAAAAAAAAAAAGTGACTTTAGAATAGCCACTAGCATCTATGAGCTGATTAAGTGCAGAAAAGACCATTGTCATACAAACATTTGAAGCAAAAGACAGGGAGGGAAATAGATGTTTCAATTCATCTATCTGTTTAAAACAACATTACACCATCAGCTGTGCCAAAAGCAATTTTTTCTCTGTTATACTGCCTGCATTAAAATCTATTGGACCGATTTTCAGTAAAGCAAGTATCAAGTGAAGTCAATGGAGTGTCACCTTGCAGGAGTAGATACAGATCCATATTTCAAAGTTTGTCTTTGTAATCCTTGTAGCAACACCATCACTTTCCCTCTGAAATTTACCCATCCCTTTTTAAGCACAAAGGGATGCTTGCCAGCTGTCCCTGTGAAAACTGCTTTAGCCCAGATAACTCACCTAACTCTAAACCTGCATGTTCTTTTTCTCACTGTAAACTGTGACCAACAGTGCAAATTAAAATAATATTAAAATAAGTGAAGTCATCTACTCACATTTATTGCACTGTTGTAGCTGAGGTTAGGTTGCACCTAATTTCGTTATTCAAAAGATGCATATTGTCTGCCTAACAGAGCTATCAAATTTAGACTTATGTTATGCTTTATAATGATTCACTGTATTTCATCATAAAATGTACAATATTTCATCAGGAAAGGAAAATAGAATGTCTTTTCAGTTTTAATTTCTTCTAAGTACTGAAGTTTTTACAATGAATAAATCTCAAAGAAGTCCAAAATTTAGCTTTCTATGTAAATTATACATGAATTCCCATATTATGTCAGCATAATATGCAATATATGATAACTGCTTTACTACAGATAGCATAGGAAGATTTTATTGTTGTAAAGCTCTTTGAAATTGAAGTTGAGGCCTCTGTAAAATAATGATTAATTAAGATGGCTGTTAATTTCAAGAACACACTTTCTATTCCCAGAACTTCAACTGTGGTCCTGGCCAAAAGCCTATATTCTCTGATATTACTCAACCCTCAGTTGGTGTCACTGTAAGGACCCTCCTGAGAGGTCTGGACAGGAAATCTCTGGTAACAAATTACACATTTCTACCTCCAGAGATAAATTAGCAACCTTGTTAGATATAACAGCTGAAGTCTGTTATCCCTTCTGGAAACATGAGATCCTCTGTGGTTCCCAGAGAGGGATGTGACAGCTGAGAGTTATATTACTTTAATGGATTTTTACTTGTATCTTGATCATTCAGAAATATTCCTCTTCTTAATCATCCAAGCTGCTACAATTTTTTCATTTTCTTTTTTCATTGCACACATTTATTAGAGCTGTTTTTTCCCACAAAAATATATGTGGAAGGGAATTCCTGCATCAGTCTCTTTTAAGGTGACCCTATGCCCTAGCATCTTCACAAAACATAGCATTAGCAAACTAAGCCAGGCTGTGACTTAGCAAAGTTCAGAGATAATTCAGGCAGTGAAATCACAGTGATAGAGTGTCAAATGTTTTCTTCTGCACTATAAAGGAAAACATTCTCTTTGAACTCAGCAAGGACTTTGTAGGACAGGAGGATTATTTGAACCAATTTTCAGCACACTCTTCTCAAACTGTTCTGTGTGTTGGAGGAAAGCTGCAGATCCCTTGGATGTAAATTGCAAATTGTTTCCCCCAGTCAGATAAAGGACACACACAAGGTTCTCCTTGTATTTATGTGTCTGGTGGTACTTGAGTCTGTGGCAAACACTTAGTCAATAAGAGCAAACATCAATAGCAATAAAAAAGGCTTGTCTTTCCTTTTCCTCAAAGTCAATGGAATCTGTCTCATGTGATTTACTTGCCCCCTTTTGCAGGTAAAATGGTCCCAGGGCTGGAACAATTCTGTTTGATAGGCACATTTTACAGCTATCTAAATGGCTGTCAATATCATCATCCATCTTCTTCCATCAGAAGGGTTGTCTTGCTAATTTTTTCTTGTTTATCACATCTTCACTGACCATATGCACATAGGGACTGTGATGATATCACTTTAATTTCTCTAATTCAGAAATTGCATGGCAATTTAGATGCCATTAAAACCTATCTAGCCTTGCTACATCTTTCTAAGACCAGCTAGTAAGGATAAGCAATCAAGATCTACATTATCTGCAATGCCCTTTTATGTTTGCCACTTATTCATTACAGAACTAGTTTCTGTAACTTAGCTTTGTTTGCTTTAGGAAAGGATGATTGTCTGGTAACACTGTGTGGTTAACCAAATACCAGATGCCATTTCCCAGCTTCAGATTCCAGTTTGACTCTTGAAGGAGAGAAACAGAAGAGAATGAAGGACAGTCAGAGCTAACCAATTTCTTTTTGATTTGTCAAAAAATATGCATGGTGTTATTCTGTGTCACCTTAGCCTGGCCCTTGTCCCTAATGACCACTATACCTTCACACATTTGAATGTCTCAAAAAGAATTCACAAAAGGGAATTTTTTAAGTACAGTCTTGTAGAGCTAAATGGACTTTGGTAGCATTTGTGTGCCATATCCTAAGCATCAGCAAGCATTTCATCAGGCTTCTGAGTAGTTCCCTGTGCTAAATTAAAAGCACTCTGTGATATATTTTGAAAACATTGAAAGAACCTAAAAATACACCCAAAATAGGGAAGGAAAGCAAGGGGGCCAATGAAAACAATAACGCATTTCAAGAGAAGGTGATATTGGAAGGACAGAAAGGGAAAAAGGAAATAAGTAGAACAATAGCTGTGTAAAAGAAAAGACTCAATGCATGTATGAACGTGATGACTCATAAACTAACAATGTAAGTGATGTCTGTTAGATTAATTGCACGACTTTTGGGGGTGTGTCTGGAAACACAGGCACTAATTTTGTGGGTGCACACAGCAATTACACCATGGCAAAATTTTGCTCCAAAATATTTTGAACAATTTGAGTTTGTCTTTTCAAGCAAGGACCTGAGAGTGAAGCTCTCAGTGTCTGTGTTAATCTGGCTTTCCTGTTTCATAACAAACAGATCACACCTGTCACTTACAGTCTGACCTCACTGAAATTTTTCACTTTCATCATCTTTGCTAATACAACTGTTCAAGACTATTCATAGGGCTGTGTCCCCCTTCTGGAATAAGTGCCAGTATGGCTTTTTTAAAATGTCCCTCATCTTTCATCGTACACAGGAATGTGATCAAGTCAGGAATTTTCCTTGATCTGAGACACTGTAACACCTAATTTCCTGCAATGAATCTCAAATATCTGCTTTGTCCATAGAACTGGAAATAATTTTTTATATTTTTTGAAGGTCAGTAGATCAAAGCCAAATGTATGGCTCATGATTTCTTAGCCTGTCCCAGCTACAAAATAAAATTACTTCACTTGAGCTATTGTGACAGTAATTGCTCAGCATCCTGTCCAGGATACAAGATGGAATTTTACACTCAGTTTGCAGTGGGAGAAATAAAGACATAAAAATTGCTAGTATAAGATATAGAGAGGATATCAAGTCATGAATAGATTGCAGTAAAGCTGAAAATCAAACAAAAATTAATCTGATAGTAAACAAAAAGATTTCTGTGTGTTTATTGCCAGATGTGTAAACTCCCTTTAACTGTGAAATTAATTGATGCTCCTTTCCAACATCAATAGATGCTGTGGAAGTTTGACAATGTCCCAGAAAGGGTCCTGAATAGTCCCAGGGAGCATGACTAAGCCTTGAACTTCACAGAATGACAGATAAGAGCAAGAGGCTCAACCTTAGTAACAGGCTTACAACATTACCGTGGTTAAAGATTATTACTCACAAAGAAAAGGATTAGAGATTCTTGTTTAAAACAAAAGCTGACATTGTGCTTTATAGTTATATATCCCCAAGGAGAGAGGAACAACTGTACCAGCCAACTGCACAGACCAAATGAGCTGAGGTGTTGATGTGGACTGCAGCTGCACTCATATATTGTGAAAAAAAGTCTCTGGAGCCCCTGTCTATAGAGGGAAACCACTCCCCACCCCAAAAACAAACAAAAAAAAAAATACTTCTTCACAAAAGTCCCGGGTTATTAATATGTTAAGTCTATGCCTATTCACTTAAATCTGTACAAATACAGCAAAATCAGTGGCAATAATGGACCTGCATTTCAATGCCCTATGAAATTTGTGCCTCTCTATTCTCTAACCAGATTTTTTAACAGATTTTAATTACAAAATAATTTTATTTCCTAATTTTTATTATTGCTGTTTTCTTGTTCATTAGTCTTATCCTTGATATTACTCAGTAAAGCAGAGCAATGAGTAACAAGAGTAAATATGTGCAAGTTTCCCAAAAGTAGTGCAGAATGGGAAGTCTAGAGCATAAATAAATAAATTAATTAATAAATTAATTAATAAACCCTTGTCCAGGAAACAAAATTAGTTGAAGCAATACAAAGTTTATTGTCACTTACAATCCTGAAAAGCAATTCACTTTGGAGAAACTGTATGCTTTTGTACAGTCCTCCCAGTCTTGGCTTTTATGTCCTGCAGAAAGATATGTCTGGATAATGCAATTCCAGCAATATAACAATGAAGTTCAAAAATAGTGCATTACCTTCAAATTACATTAGACATTATATATCTGCATAGACAGTAGACTGCAGCAACATCTTGTGCAATTACAAGTACATTTGTAATTCCAGTTCTCATGACAGTCGTGTGTGCAGCAGGATGCTCTGCCTGGAATGTGGCAACAAAACTCAAAAACTCAGTGTCTGCAAAGCTACCAGTGGTGAACTGAGAGGGGGTGTAATTTTGCTTTTGGTGCTGAATTATGTTAAAACCAGTCTGACTCATGAATCCCAAAGCTGAACACCCTATATCAAGGTGAAGATGTGGCAGACGTGGTAAATTACCCTTATCAAAAATGCTGAGCTGGTACAGCTATCCTGAGACATATGACTGACAGTCAGTCCCTTTGAACTCTGAAAGTCCAATCCCACTTTCAAACAGCAGGTTCCTCTTGGAGTGTGTGCAGAGATTCCTCCCTTGGGTGGGGATGCCTCTCAAGGCTGAGCAAAAGACATTTGCCCCAGATCATTGGTATGGGTAACATCAATCTCTACTTAATAACTGTTTATTCTTTACTGGCTTTAATATAGCTGCTTTAATATTGTACACTATACTGTACTATGCTATAATAATATTAGCTTCTATACTATGTAGTAAATAATTCTGATTAAGATCATTTTGTCTAGTCATTTATCATAGTAAGTCATTCTTTTTAATATAAATATATCTGGTTTGCCATCCTTAATCCTACAGCACAAAGTTGAACAAAGGTTCAACCACACCTCTGTATTTCCTTAGATTTAAACCACAGAAAAATCTGGGTCTAGGATTGAATCCAGCTGCAAGCAGGCTCCTCTCTGAGAAGGCATTTAGAGAGCAAGGGGCTCCTTCCTGCACCTTGTGGCTCAGTGGGAGGGCTTCTCTAAACAACTTTGTCTAAATCTCCCTCTTCACCCATGGCAATGTGATACTATTTGCTGATTTATCTGTGACAGATTTAATGTGTTGGCAGATACAGCTTTCATCATCATGACTGCTTTGCATGTCAAATCTCAAAAGCAGTTAGTAGAAGTCCTTAGTTTATTGTTGCACATGAGCTTTTGTTTTGCACTTTACTCATTTTATACTAAAAATTCACAGTTTGGCAGATATTTGTAATATATATGTATATATATATATACAGAGGATTCAGTTGCAGACTGTATTCTGACACAGTTCAGTGTGGGATTTTTTCTACCTTTTCTCTGAACTAGTTCATAGTCTAATATAAATTGAAATGTCAATACCTTGTATGACATTTACCTTGGCCTAGCAGGGGATCAAGAATAAAATAATGAATGGATTTTCTTCCTGTTCAGCCAGACTCTACAGAATGAAGCTCCTCTTTTTAGCCAAGATATTTTTTTTAAATACCGATTTTACTTATTTTTTGAAAGTGCTTTTTCTAGTTTTTGCCACAATCCCCTGGATCAAGAAGCAGTGGCTGCAGAGACATTTGCAGAGCAGCATTCCTGGAAGCACCTGTGCTAAATCACCTCTCCTATGATGAAATGCTGAAAGAGCTGGAGCTGTTCTGACTGAGGAAGAGAAGGCTCAGGAGGATCTGATCAATGTGTGCAAATACCTGAAAGGAGGGTGCAAAGAGGACAGAGACAAGCTCTCCTCAGTGGTGCCCAGGGGCAGGACTGAAACACACGAGGTCCCTTTGGGCACCAGAGAACCCTTTTTCACTGTGAGTGTGACAGAACACTGGCACACATTGCCCAGAGGGGTGGTGGAGATTCCCACCTTGGGATTCAAAAGCCACCTGGACATGGTCTTGCACACAGCTCCAGGCAACACAGCTCAAGCAGGGGGGTTGGACCAGAACTCTCGTCCCACCTTAAACACTTCTGTAATTCGGTGTTTCTGTGAAATCTGTTCAGATGCACTGCGTTTTATGAGCCATCCAAGCCAGAAAAACAAACTAAAGGTCGTTTATAGAAGCTTTACCAATAGAACCAAATATCTTTGATTGTATGCATGAGAAGAAAGACAAGCAGAAAATTAATAAAGGAGGAAAACATTAACTGGATTTTGAGTCACAGTGGAAAAAATGCCATATGAAGACAAACAGCAACTCCATAAATTAGAATAATATAATTTATAACTAAGTTTAAAAGTATTTTTCACCATTCAGGATTTCTTTTTTTTCTGGCAATTAGTAATAAATAGACATCTATGGGTATTAGGAATGGCACTTTATGGCTTTCAAGGGCAAAATAAAGTTGTACTTACTAAAGAATAAATACATGAAGATTGCCTATTGCTCAGTGATTTAACTTCTAGAATTCCTCTGCATTTAAAATTTCATGCATCTTAAAGATTTTTTTGCTTTGTTTTGTTAAATTACCAGGATGCCAATTCATTATTATAGCATCCTACTAATGATGGAGGATGCATCTTTATTTCTCCATATCCCTTCATTAACCATACCTATGAAGTGCTACATTTCAAGAACTGCAATAACCAGTGAGATAAAGTACTTATTTTAAATTATGTACTTAATTTGAAGCTATATAAGACCCCAGAAAAGCAACCTGCCTTGCAGCTGCAAGCTGGGCACACCCTTCAGTTACATTGAACTGCATCTCTTCCTCCTCAGTACACATTTGGAGGACTTATTCTACAAAATCATCTAAGAATGGTTTCAGAGGTTGTCCCCTGGGCTAAAGTTGATAAATTGTGAATTAGTTTACCTGGTAATATTTCATTCCTGATCTGTGCTGTCTGTGAATCTCTTCTAGCAAAAGTGGAGCTTTTACACTCCCTAGGCAATCTGCCGGCTGCTGAGCCCTCTGAACTCACATTTTTCTTGGCAACAGGCAAGAAAATTTGTGCGAGAAAAAAAGAATATATTCCCACCTCTACCAGGTAAGCCTAGAAAACACTTTAGCAGGTCCACAGGAACTTCCAAGAGATTTCATTTTTAAAAACCAATTAGGAAGTTTGGATTTTGGGGGTATTGAGGAAAGCAGTGGAACATGCAAGCAGAAAATCACAGCTTTTAGATTCTCATCAGCACTACAGAAGCATACGGCTGCAAGTTCATGGTGTGTATTAGACTATCTTATGAATAAAAATGGCATGCCCTTAAGACATATTTGCAACTGAGCACGCTGCTTAATAGTTTTTAATTTTGTTAATATCTCTGGTTGCTAGATAGAACGTATTTTCCTTATTGCTGTGTGGATGGTCTTTTTCGCTCTTTCTCCTGTTCGAATCCAATATATCTTGCCGTGTGTGATGTAGAGGGAGCTAACAGTGCCCGGTGTGAAATCCTTTGGAATGGCTCCCGGGCGAGCTGCGCGATCCCGGGGCGGGCGGCAGTTAGCGGCAGCGCGCAGCGCCCTCCTGTGGCCGTCCCCCGGAACTGCGGGGGGTCGCGCGCTGCCCTGCCGCACCCGCGAGCGGGAAGGGGAAAGCGACGCTGACAGGGATGATCCGCAAGGGTCGGCAATTTTCAAACCTCTGATTCCCCCAGCCTCAAGGAAGCAAGAACACAGCGCCAGATCCATTAAAACTAATTGTTTATTTAATGATATATTCGTACAAAACAGAAACTGTCAGGTTATCCAAACCCTGCCGAGATATTGCTTTGTTATGTCCTACTAATCACTCTTCTTAGTAAATCTAGAGTTAACAGCCACAGCAGATGACAGAAACATTTTCAGGGCTCTTTTTTCTTATATCAAGAGAGGGATGTTTACTAAGAAATAATACATGGGACATGCTATTATAGGGGAAAGTTAACAGGAAAAAGATTCATGCTTTGATCTACATCTGCAGGGCAAGACTACTTTCAGGGAGGCATAGGCAAGGCAAGGGTAAATTGTCTGGCAGCTGCAGCCACGCAGCTTCTCAGGGAATTGCTTGGGTTATGTGGCTCCTCTGAGGCCCTTTTTTGGCCTTAATTTGCTGTGCAACAGAGAAAGCAGATTCAGTCACAGCTCTGCAAAATTACTTGAATTAATGAGACAGTCCCACAACTTAAAAATGCACAAATACACAAAAGAGATGGTTTTTTTCAAGCTAATATATCCATTTAAATCAAATCCTTGTAAGAATCTACTTACAGGGCACATGCAGACCCCCTGGCAGGGAAGGAGAGGGCGTACTCAGGACACTTTGCATCCTCATCTGGGCAGGCACCTCTTGAAATCAGCCTCGGTTAGGGACTCCTTCAAACAAGATCAAGCAAAAACGACAAGACCACTCCAGTTTTCAATATTCTCACACTGCTCATCCTCTTCCTTTTACTCTGGTGAGAGCAGTTTATTTCTGGTCCTCCTGTGTTTAGATCTAACTTGTTCAGTGGCATCGATGATGATCTCTGAAGGGCTCCAGTTCCAATACCACACTGCCTTGTCTGCCTTGATGCAGGCATGAGCAAAACAGCAAACAAATGGAAAATATTCTCAGGTTTTCAAAGGGAGTCAGATCTCTCTGCCAAAAGAAGCAAACAAGCAAACAAACAAAGAATACCACCTTCATTCATCCTTCATTGGGTGCACAGGATTTTAAAGAGAAATACCAACCAAACAAACACAAAAAAAAAAAAAGCAAACAACTGAGCAGACTGCCTGAGACAGCTCCACTGAGTTCCTTTTCTGCATGTTTTGCTGTTCCACACTCTCTGTTTCCCCTTCTATCTCTGCTTTTTCTAAGCACAGCACACTTTGCCCTTAATTGCTAGCACAAAGCAGTACAGAAAAAGGAAAGAGGGCTATATCTGCTATATAGGGCATCCCAGCTATGCATGGTCCTGCTTTCAGTTACCACAGACAGAATTTGCCACCTTACAGCAATGGTGAAACCCCCTAGTGCCAGCAAAATTCAGGCACCCCCATCAGGCTCCTCTCCATTAAAACAAGCAGTTTCTGCATGTAAGTCAGGAGAACCTTGTGAGATTTGTCCATTGCTACACCCACGGAGTTGACCAGAACTTATTAAACTGCATTGATCTGAAGACTGCTGCCTCATGCAGAGCATCATGCACTCTTCCTAGAGGTTGTGTGGAGTGGAATACCAGTAGCACCAAAATCAGACACAATTCCTAGTTGTTTTCAACACTAAAGTTTTATAGAACAGATGAATTCCCGTTTGAAAAAATAAATTTCTCCATCATTCCTCACTTATTTGTAATATTTATTACACATATAAACCAGTGTGGTATCTTCAAAAACCTACCAATTTTCCATAGTGTCATGTTTTATCAGTCTTTGAATAATTTAGAGCAACAGTATATCTGAAGGCTTACAATAAGGACAATTTTATGAAACTTGGTATGTACTCTGTTGTTACAGAGCAAAGAGGAAATATCTCAGTTATAATTGCTAAACTGTAACAGAAAATGCTTCCAAACAGTCTGGCTAACACATTTATCTTTTTATCATATACATACCTGATTTTAGAAATATTTTACAATCCTTTTTGGGTTGTTTTTATTTTTTTTTTTTTAGTGTGACATGTATTTTTAAAGGTAAAAGTAATGCATTATATGAATTAACAAACTTATGAAGCCCAGTATTTTATAATTCCCAAAACTGAAGAAGCGACCTGAAATCACTTTATATACTTTACCTTCCAGAACATGTTTTTAGGTTTATTTAAATGTAAAAATGAAACATCTAGATCCCTAAATGTGACTTATAATTTTGGTACAAATTGTTCCATTCTTGCTCATTTATACATCTCCTGGCATCTTTTAAAAATGGTCATAATTAAGCTGAGTGCAAACACGAGCCCAGTCCTGTTAAATTTATTATGAGAAAGTATTTGTAGTTTTTATTGTGTGATTTTCCCTTATATTATTTCTTTCTCTAGGAAGATGCTTGAAGAGGATGTTCCTGTTGCAGTTTTCTCTGGAGACTTCTGCAGCTGCCTACGGTGAGTTTATTCACCAAATGACCAAAAAATGTTAAACATAACACAGCACAACAAAGATACCAATCTCTTAGGCTATTTAGCTTATAACTAAAATTACAAACTTTTAGTTTATAAGCAATGATGTTAATTACCACAGCTGGTAATGAGGCATGAATGTCCACTTCCCTCCTGAAGTCTCGCAAATGTCAGAGGAAATAGAAAATACTGGTTTATCTCCAGATTTCATCAGCTACACAGACTGGCTAACTATGGATGTTGTTTTGCTTAAGTACTGAGTATTCTCAAATAGAAATTGAAAGCAGTCCAGGAAGTCATCAAGAAGTCAGGTGTAAAACCCACAGGCCACTAAAAACTGGTTGAGAGCAGGAAAAACTATCAAAGGCATCTCTGTATTTCTCTAACCACTAGAAATGTTGCCTGTACAATGTATATTCTACATAATATGCTCATAGCACATGGAAAAAAAAGCAACCTTCCTTTTCATTCACTTTTTCAGAGCTGGTATTCACAGTAGTCATAGATTCTCTAAAAAAGGAGACCACTCCAAAAGGATATTTCAGTCTGCTTCTCATTGCTAGTCAATAGACTGACAGAAAATAAGATGTTCATTTTAATTGCAATTTTCTTACTGAAAATGTATGGGAGTGACTGAGCTCTGAGACAGTGTCTAAGATCTCAAAAAATTATTGGTAAGACTATGGAGTTGCAATCCCTGCTTCTTGCCTTCACTCTCCCATGAAAATCCACATCCTGTGTTGCAAGTCAATGAAACCAAATGAGTTCTTGTATGCCCTGGATTTGGCCTAATTTGTATTTAAGCTTATAATAGTGATAAGACAATTATTTTCATTTCTGCTTTGTATTACAGCAAAACAGAGTCAGAGAACATTTTGAATTTTTTCCAATCTTATACCAAAAAAGTTCAAAATCTGACAGGCAATTACTTTTTGGGGACAAAAGTAAACAAAGAAACAGGAAGGTTTCATGCTTTATTATACATCTTTAGGTGCATTTATTTGCAATATAATATGTGCTTAAAAATCTTGCTCTGACTAAATAATTTTTATTCCCACTACTGGTTTAACTCCTGCAGAATGGGCTGCTTTTCACAGGCTAGCTCTCATGTCTGAACAAAAATTCAGCCTCAGATCTGAAAAGTCATCTGGAAGAAGAGTGTAATAACCCAGCAATATTTTAAGGGAGGTGGGAAATCCAAATAATTCAGCATACTTGAAAAGAAATTGTCATCAGATCTGACTACATCTGATTATATTCTGTATCAGCACAGTAGAACAGGCACACTGCATTTTCAGAGGTCTAGAGCACAAGGTGGAATCCTGCTCCTTTTCTAAATACTGTCCTTTCCAAGGACATAGGCCATATTTCACCCATCACATAAAAGAGTTATGATAAATATAAATTGAGAGGTTTGTTGGTGGGTTTTTTTTTTACATCTGTTTATTGCAAGTTTGTACAATAAATATGTCATTTAATGTGTCATTTCTGTGGGCTGCAGTATACAATTTTATGTTCTGTGTTAGATAGTTAGCAAAACCAAACATTTCTGGCATTAGTGAAATAAAGACCCACTAAAAACAGAAACATGAATAGAATGGCCCAGGATACCCTAGAAATAAGAGAAAATTATTGTTTTATTACTGTTGAGCACCAAGAGCATGGTTGGAGCAGTCAGATTTTCACAGAAACCTGTGCCATTACACTAAGTCAGAAGTAAAATGTGTCATCTGCTGCTTCTGTTTTTCCTCATTGTTCCCAAAATCTAACAGAAATCTAGCCAGAATGATGAATTGTCTCAACTTAAAGGAGTTTAAAAGTAACAAAACAAATGTAGCCTGAGAATGCACAGTGTGGGGGGAAAAAGGGACAGATGGATATATCTTCAGGCTTGGGAGGCTTCCCATCAATAAGCCAAATCTTTTATTACTTTGTCATGGGTGTGTCAGGAGTACGGTGCCTTTAGACATCTTCAGCATATGCAAAACGAAGAGATAATGTAAAATAAACATAGCAGGTTAAGTCTTGCTAGTTAGCTACACCTGAATTCCAGTGATGACCCCAGCAGAACTTCACTCCTGCATGGAGTTTGGTGCATCTGTTACCATGCAGTCAAAGCTCAAAGGTTTTCTTCTCCATCCCTTGATACCTGGAGTGACACTTCAGAGAGTTCTGTTCAAAGGGATTGTTTGTCCACTAGGAAAAAAAAAATAAAAAGACAACAGATAAAAGAGAATTATGGTATGAGAGAAAAATCATTATGGCCAATTCAAAATCACTCATCTCAAGGCAGGTAGTTATTTTCTTTTAAAATGCTCCTACTGTTTCTTACCAGGCTAACTGTGTAAAAGAGTTTTATTTCTGGCCTATTGCAGTTGGTACTTGCTATCAGTTTAGATGGACTGGATAAATTCCCAGAGATCATCTGTGACTTTCCAAACAGAAATACATCAAATAGTGCCATTTGCTTTCTGCTTCCTTCTTCCACAGCTGTGAAAATTACATTTTCCTGGAACGCTGTTGTACACGTTCTGAAATCAGCATGACTTCCAAGATCCTCATATGTATAGTTTAGTTCAGTGAGATTCAAAATAGGAGATCCAGATGGGTGCTATATTATATTCTTAAAAATTATTAAAAATCTGTAAGGGAAAATAAAAAAATTAATAACTGGATCTTTTGACACAAAATTGCTTCTATATAATTTAGTGGACTATTTGCTGTTATATTTTAATGATGCGTCAATCAGGAGTTGCAGAAATGCAATTGCTGATAGTAAAGTCCTCGTACTTTTGGCACATTGCAGCACATTTCTCTAACAGATCACAGCCTGAGTACGCAGTCATAAGACAGACCTCTTAGTTCTGACAACTGTTTTGATAAGGCTTTTCTCATGATAATGGGTGAAAAAGCACTCCAGTTAAGGGAAGTATCTTGGTTTAGATGCTGGATTGGGTAGTAGTTTGATTCAAATGTCATTTTATCTTCAAATCAATTTCAAGTCAATGCAGTGATTAAATGCTTTCACTATGTACTGTCTTTTTCAAGAAAATAAATATTCTTCCTTCCTGATAGAAGAGCAGCTTCTTTCAGCATCTTCAGAAGCAACCTGGTGAGAAAATAATATAACACCCTTTTTCCTTCACAGCTTGCTTAGGTATTTTAGGTGTGATGCTCAAGTTGCTTACGACTGTGACTTCTTTCGATGCGTAGTGTTCCATACCACCACTGCTATTTAAATTACATCTCATTTGTTGCTGATTCGAACATTCACACTGATGATTCAGACATCCATCTGAACATCCTTTAGGAAGTAGAAAATCACAAGTGAGCACAGTTGCACAGAACAGGGTAACAAAGAAATCAATCACAGATGCATGCAAAGGTGGATCACTGCCTGTCACACTCAGAGCAGCATATAATAGCACATAGGAAATGGTGCTTAAAGTCATTTTAAGCACTACAGTTAATGGCATTTGCCATAATACATTTCATCTGAAACTTCAGAGTACAGTGCTGCTGTACTGACTGTATTTTAACCACTAAAGTCAAATGTCAGCTCTTCGTCTGCAATCAAAGCAATGACGACGACACCCGGGGCTGAGCAAATTTCACCCATTTGATGATAGGAAGCGAGTTTTATTGAGAATAATCCCACTAGTTATTTCTTGCCATTCCTTCAAGACTCACTATTCTACTCATTCTGGTGCATATTTTTATTTTCATCAGACCGATGATGTATTTAAGACAAATATTCACTGTGGTACTTGGTGCTTGTTTGGCTTCAATATATGAAACAACATTCATACGAATAAGCTAATTCTTCCAACTGTTAATTCATTAGTTTTTTTATCACAAGTTTTCTCCATTCACCCATTCCTAATTTTGATTCCCCCAATTTCCTAATTTTGATAATTCATTTTATATTATGCTATTTTTATTTCACTGAAAGAATACCAGATACTTTTTATGGATTCCTTGTCTTCTCAGGCATTGTAGCAACTTGCCTCTGTGAGGAAAAACTGTGATGAGACAAATAAAAATACTCACACTTAGCACTGAGTCTGAAGTTTTAAACCTCTCACAGAGGACTGAAATCATTATTGGTGTACAGTGAGAAGCATTCACAATGAAGTGAGAGAAGAAAATTTAGTTTAAAGTGCTGGAAAATAGGTCACCTTCACTACACAACATAAAGGACCTACAATGCAAAAAAATTTTCTGAGAGCTCGGCCCCCTGTTGTACAAAAAGAGATGACACCATAAAGAATGACAGCACACCTGAATCCCAGAAGCACACTGTCTGTCCTGCAGAACAGATGAAGGGACATTGCTTATCACTTCTACCTGATCCAGCTTATGGGTGGTCTGAGGCTGGCACCACTCCTTAGGCACTACTAAAGCATAACTCCAAAGTGCACAGTACTTTCACCACAAGGTGGTATCTTCACTAAAGGAAATACAAATATTTGTATCATTTTCAGGTGGAGGGAAAATAGATATTTCTCAATCTTATATCCTTTTTTTTTTTTCCTTCTTGAAACCAGTAACTCTTTCCAAGCAATTTTGGAGATGTTTGGTTCATTTTGAGATTGCGTTGACTGAGTGCCTTTTCCTAATAAAAAGACGTTGAAGCACAAATGCCAACTTGAACCTTGCTTCCATCTCATGCATTAATACAGGCAAAATTCAACTCTTTGTAGCCCAGAATATGAGAAAACTGAAGGATATATGAAATTTCTGCATCAAAAAACTATTAAATTTAACAATCAAATTAGCAAGGATTTTTCCACTAACTTTAACCTGTAAAGACTAATTAACATTTTTTGAGAAATCTATTCAACAAAGTTAGCAATGCCTTTTCTAAACGACTGAAATTGTTATATGTCTGATTTCTGAGCCTTGTATAATCTCTTTTCCTGCAGAATGCATATTCACTTCTATTTTGTTCAATTAAAGTGTCTCCTTTAATCTACTTGCTCTGGCACTAGGATATGTTAACTAAGTGTCCTTTAACTGCTTTGCCATAAATAATTCAATTAATTTAACATTCATATTTTAACATTCATATTCACTCTCTGAATTTTTTACAGGAAATACTGTCTTTTGGCATCATAAAAAGTATGTATTCCTAAGACTAAAGAAGTGTTACAAGATAGCTGGAGCAGCTGAAATGCTCACCACCATATGAGCAGTAGTAAATGGACTGTTACACCTGAGCTCACTTCTAAGATATACAGATTCTCATTTGAGAAATTTTTTTTCCTTTCATCCCCAGGTTTGAAAATATGTGCTCTGGTTAAATACCTTCCATAAGATACTGACATTTTATTGGGATTACATCATTCATCATACTGTATCACAGGTGATATGCTGTTAAATACTGATTTTGTATGTACATAAAATACAGTTTAAAACACATTTTAAGGATACCAACTGTTTACTTTTCAAGAACATAACCTTAATATATCAGTGCACTGTCATTTTATTGCTCTTATTAATATGAATGTTTTTTCTCATGTAAGTGTGGTGGTTTGAAAACAACTTTGTTTTTTTGTTATTATATGCTTATGCTTGTGTCCAAACTCCTGTTCCTTAGCTTTGCAGTTTAAATTACTCTTGTACATAGAAGTTAAGAGAGTTTCACCTAAACATTTCCAAAATACATTTGGGCTCTGTACCTTCAAAACAATCATTGCCATAAGCCTCAATATAAATGATAAATACTTCAGAACAGCAAATATATAGCTGGATTATAGCCAGTCTTTAGAACTATACCATAAACTTATGCATATGGTGAAAAGTTCTGCTTAAGACCACCTGCCAATAAGTAACTGTTTTATTTTCTAATAACAGTTAGTTTTAAAAGTCTACTGCCGTATTCTACTTCAGCCAAGGCTGCAGAAGTTGGAAATCCCCCTGGGTACAGAGCAGTCATTCCCAAGCAGATTGTGGGAACACCAGTGTGAATGTCAAGGCTCACAGCAGCATCCAAAACTCAGTTGCTCCCCTACAGCATTTCTGCAGATTTTCTGTGTTGCGGTTAAGAAAACAAGACTGCAAGATTTACAAGCATGCTATTTTGCAATAATAGTTGCAAAAAAAGTTAAGATAAGGAAGAAGAGAAAGGCCAATAAATCTATCAAGAATTTCAAAAATTCATTTTCTGTCAGTATTTCCTCACTGACATTTTATGCCATTTTGAAGTCTTGCTGACCCTGGAAAGGCCTATTATTTGAGAAGATTAATACAGATTACAGCAAAGCTGATTTCTCCTGACACACGTTGAATTATTTTCACCACATACAAAACAAGCATGATTTTCAAGTATCACCAGTCAAATTAGTGATTAATTTCTTGACATTGTTCAATAAAGACTGTTTAATAAAGACTTTATGAAATGTTTAATATTTCATGGGATATTTTCTACAGGATCCTTTCACTAAACTGATAAGCTTTATCCATCCCAGGTCAACTCTGTAAAAAGTTTTTGTAATTAGGATGGAAGAAAGGAGGAAACTTAAATAACATTTTGCATATCACCATCTATATTTAACACTTAAAAATTTCTGTAGACATGATGATGTAAAGACAATAAGAACTTTATGAATACAGGAAGTACCAATAGTATGATTAAGAGAGAAACTGGTAAGGCAGAAAAGTTAATTTAGCTGAAGCAATACAGGGTAGATGTTGAACAGTAACCTCAGTTTTTAATTAGGCAATGAGACAGATGAGGTCAGGTTCAAGGTCAGGTTGGACAGAGCTGTAATCATCCTGATCTAGTTGAAGATGTCCCTGCTTATCACAAAGAAGGCTGGACTAGCTAAACTTTAAAGATGCCTTCCAACCTAACCATGCTATGATTCTACACACAATAATATGATGGACCAACAGCAACGTGGACTAATCCCATTATGAATCTGATAAAGAAGTATATCATCTTACCCAGATATGAAATGAAATTCAATATTTTTTGGGGTTTGACGCTTTCTACTGCATTGTATTTGGAGCTTTTTATTTTATAATTGATCATTTTAACAGATTAGAAATCAGTCAATCAAAAATGTTAAAATAGGTCTTGTGGGTAAGGTTCCCTGCAAATGTTTAATTAAGGTCTATTTCCTTACACCTCTTATTTCCTGTGATGCTGAAGGCCATTCCTGAGCCCATCATTGGTATACTTCCTGAGTGACAATCATTAAGTATCTTTTTTCATTTCAAGGCTTTACTGATATCTTGAAATAAGAGTAGAGACTTACTGCACAAATTAATTAACAGGTCTTGTGTTAGTGTCAGGAGAAAGGCAATAGTGGAAAAATGCTGAGGCTCTCAGCAAAATTTTTTTACAAAAACTGAGCAGCAGGGGTGTGAAGGGAGGGCAGGATTGTCATCTATACCACTGAGACAACAGATTGATGTTACACATATATTTCTACTTCAGGCCTGATGGGCTTCTCATCTTACAGCTACTGTGCTCAAATGGGAACTCAGATGGGTCTGAGGTGTGGTATGTGACAATGATTAAATGATCTCAGCTTCAAAGTGTCCCAAACAAAACCAGTGTAATCTCACCGCTGCTCATAACCAGCCTATTTTTGGCAAAAAAGCCAACTAGTTTGCTATAATTCATAGATAACACAACCAATCTGGATGTGCAATTGGTTGGTGCAATTAATTTTATAATGTAATTCAAGTCCACACCAGCCCATATTTAAGATATCAGAGATACTCACCCCTTCCTTTATCTTTTTACCAGTAGGAAAACTTCAGCAGTACCAAGAAGCCAGTCCTATATCTCAGATAAAGAAAAGCTGATATTTGTGGAAGCACAGCCTCCTGCTGTTGGAAGTATAGGAAAATCACGGATTTGCTGCAAGAGAGGAAGCTTGCTCTGAAAATACACAGGTGAGATCATGATGATTTAACAGTTCAGGAGATTGAAGCTCCCTTTTTTTTTTCCTTGTGAACCTACAGAAAAACCAAAGTTGTAAGAGATCAGGCTCAAAAAATCATCCTAGAAAGCAGCAGAAGCCATCTCCTAGAAATGTTATTTCTTTTCACATGTGTGCACAGCTCAAGAACCATGTGAGGATACTGAACTCTGTGAGAAACATCATATTCTAGCATTATCCTAACATAGCTCCTTGAAAGTGGCTGGTTTTCCTCCTTGGACCCAAATAGTTCTGCACAAGTTACTGAAATTAAGTCTGCACAGCATTATTCATTTGTCAACCCTCATTTCTGCTGCTGGAACTATTGATGCCACATTTCCATTAGTAACTGGTGTGTTTCCTTCCATGTGCTTATATTCACAATTAAACTGGAAATAGCCTTTAATTTTTCACAAGGAACTGAAGAGGATAATTGAATTTTATTAAAATAAATCATGCACAGCTTTTAATGTAAATGCATGGGTAACATCAAAGACACTGTAAATCCTCTGAAAGAAATAATAATAAAACAGTGGATCTGTCTCACAAGTGTAACTGGCAACTTCTCCCCAGCCAGAGGGCCTGTTCTATGAAAACATGGCAAATACATAGCAGCACAAACAGAATAAAGAGAATTTTCAAGAAGTGACTGCCAGATCAACACCACAAGAAGTTACCGAGTGATAAAGAAATGAGACATTAAAGGTGGGGGGACTACAGAGTTGCCTTTCCTCTATAATTATCAGAGAGGGCAAAATGTGCTAGAGGGGGATACAAACCAGGGCAGCTTGCAGGCAGAGTAGTGCTGTAGTTGCAGTTTCAGACCCAAAGTAAAGATATCATAATATCCCAATACGGTGAACAAAAAGTCGACAAAAAAAAAAAAAAAAAAAAAAAAAAAAAAAAAAAAAAAAAAAAAAAAAAAAAAAAAAAAAAAACACAAAGAAAAAAAAAAAAAAAAAAAAAAAAAAAAAAAAAAAAAAAAAAAAAAAAAAGAAAAAATAAAGGAAGGATAAAAGAAGTAAAACTTCAGAAAGCTGCAGGTGAAGACCAAGCCACCAGAGAGGTGCTAAACTTTTTGGTGATGAGCTCATCATTTGAGATTCACAAATATAAGTCAATTCCAGCTGACATTTACTGGTATTTACATGCTTTACTGAGCTTTCTGATCTCAAACTCCAAAATCTGATTCTTTCACACACTTCATGTCTTTTATCTTTTCTTATTTTTTTCTTCATTTCTCCTCTCTAATGATTCCCACCCTACCAGTAACCATTCCATTTTATAAACCTGCATTTCAAAAATAAGTATAGATCAATACTTGAGGGAAAAATATGAAAAAGGAGACATCTACAGGGTAAATATTAATGATCAGAACTTTACAAAAAATAGAACTAGATATAGGAAAGCATTAGTTAAAATTACTAAAATACTTGAAATCTCAAGACCATTAAGTAAATATTAATAGCTAGTTTATTTACTCTTGCCTATCTTTAAACCAGGCAAATCATTTGTGTTAATACAGAGCTTCATAAATATGCTGACAACTTAGTACATCTGTACTTTAACTCTTAAACCAAAAGAGTGGACTGTATTATTTTTTAATTGGTATACTAATGCATTAAACTCACACTATTCTATAGAATTAGGTACCAAAAAATTTTCCAAGACTTCAGAGGATAGACTTTGGCTTTGTATTGCTTGAAGATCACAGAATCCTGACAGAGAACATGGAAAAGTTGTCATTGCAAGACCACTTGGTGATCTTTGAACAACCATTGTGTCTGAGAAAGGTGTCTGAGGACAGGAAGAAGGAAAATGACACTCCTATTTTCAAGAAGGACAGTAATATAGACCCAGAGAACCCTGAGCCTTGGAACCTGATGAAGCAAGATATACTGTAAGCCACATGAACAAGAAGTTCATCAAGAGTAGTTTTTATGGTACCATCACCGGAAGGGGTTGCTTGACCAATCTACTGATCACCTTCTACAGTGAAATGACTGGCTTAGCAAATGAGGAGAGAGCAGAGGATACCAAGTATTTTGACTTCAGAAAGGCTTTTGACTTTGTCACCCATAAGATTCTCAGAGAGAAACTGATGAGGTATTCACTGGACAGACAGACCATGATGGATGGAAAACCAATTGAATGAACAGGTTCAGAGACAGAGTGGCTGGTGACCCATGCATGACACAAACTCTAGCTGGAGGGCAAGAACTACCAGTGTATCCCAGGGGTCGATGCTGGCTCCAATCCTGTTCAATTAATGACCTAAACAATGGGGCAGAGTGTAGCCTCAGTAATAAGCATGAAGAACTGCATGAGGACTAGAAAGTCTGACCGGAGGTAGAGATTAGATAGTGGGCAGTGAGAGAGATCAAAAACTGTCTGAGCTTTTGAGCTCGGCGGGTTGGGATCAGAAGCACAAAATCCAGCTGGGGCCTACTTACTAGCTGCATGCTCCAAGGATTGCTGCTGGGCCAATCCTGTGTAACGGCTTAATTTATGACTTGGATGGTGGAACAGTACAGATTATATTAAAGCAAGAGGAGTGGCTGATACACCAGAGTCATCTTGCCATTCAGAGGAAGCTCAACAAGGTGGCAAAATGGAATGACAGGAAATTCATGACATTCAAAAACACCAAATCCTGCACTTGAGTAGGAATAGTCTCATGCACAGGATAGTTGGAAGTTGACCAACTGCAAAGAAGCTTTGCAGAGAACTGCTACTGGGTCCTTCCTGACCACAGGCTGACCATGAGCAGACAATGCCTCCTCTCAGCAAACGAGGCTAGAAATGGGGACTGTTAGCAAAAGCCTTTCCCATAGATCAGGGAAGGCACTGATGAGCCCATATTGGGAATTTTGGATCAAATATTGGGCTCCTCAGTACAGAAGAGGCATGGAAACACTGGAGAGAGCTCAGTAAAGGGCCACAAAAATGACTAAGAGAAGTCTCCATCATTCTTATCCACATATGCGTATATATATATATGTGTATATATATGTATGGATATGTACTCACGATGGAAGGGAAGAAGAAGAGAAGTCAGACTCTTTTTGCTGATGCTCAGTGACAGTAAAAATGCCAATGGACACAAATTCAAAAAGGAAATTCCATTTAATTGTAATAAAAATCTTTTTTTGCCATGACTGTTTTGGAATATAGACTGGTCAGAGAAGTTGTGGAGCCTCCATGCTTGGAGATATTCAAAATACAACCAAACACAGCCCTTAGCAATTTGCTCTAGGAAATCCTGCTTTCAGCAGGAACATTTGACTAGACCATGCCCAAAACTCCCTTTCAGCCTCAGTGGTGCTGTGATTCAAAGTATAAATACCACATACCAATATTTCAGATTTTTGGAACGAGGAAATATGACTGAAAAGAAAACACCAAGAGATGAAGTTGATTGCTACATTGCTGCTACTGTATAATACTCCCAAAATATTTGCCTTGATAAATTATTTTAAATATTGGGATTACCTATTTATATACTGTGCTAAAACCACTTTCATTTTAGCCCACCAATACTGTTTTTCAATTTTCGGTTTCTTTTGAACTACACAGTTCAAAAGTTTTCTGCTTATTTCAGACGTGCTCAGGTGGGTATACACCAATATTTCCAGAAAACTTGATGAAAATAAAGAAATAGTCCTGTGGCTAAAAAAAGATGGTGTGTTTTTTCTAAAAAAAAAACTCTTATAAGCTTGCCCTGCAGTTAAACTGCTATAGCAAACAGTAATAGTCCATTCACATCTATTATAAGAGCAGTATCACCTGCAGTTTTATTGACTGTCAGAAAACAGGTCCCATTTTGTGAAACAATAAAAATCAAATTTAGTGTAAAATCTCCCAAGGTTGTAGCCTGTAACCTTATAACATCAGAAATGACAGCAGTAAGCCTTTTCTTTCCCTCCTTTTTTTCAGTTCAGGCTCCAAAAGAAACCAGAGATTATATTCCAGAGCAGAGAGTCCTGCAGACATAAACATATTACCATGCAGAGGCACAATAAAGGTACCAGAAAATGTTTTCAGTTTCTGGTTTCTTGTTTCTTTTCTTAGTGGTCTACATTTCTAGCCAATACAGAAAAGCACAGCCTGTTAGTCTAACACTCACAGGTAAATTTTAAGGACTAAACAAAATATAAAGCAGGAACAACACAATGTGATTTTGCTTTTCTTAGTCTTTAATGTTTCCCCACTTGCATTTACACAAATAATTATGGAAACACAGTGAAATAACACATGGGAAGTGCAACTGAACTCCTCAAGGACAAGGTCAGTTGTATTGGGTTTGCATAGCAAAATTTTGGCCTGGGAGGGGCTATGAGAGGTGTCTTCTGTGAGAATCACCAGAATCCCCATGTCCAACAGAGCCAATGCCCTTAGATACTTCAGTGGCTGAGTATTTCCCCCAAAGTACTCAGCAGCTCCATTCATTTCAATTCTCCATTTCACATGCATGTTAAAGTTAGATAAAAGTTACCCAAAATTAGAAACAGATAAAACATGCAGTAATATAGATTATTAGACACACTTTTAAGGAACTCCACAAAATAGAAAAATACATACTTCATGGAAGAAGGAGAGTTACATTTGAAAACAATGGACCATATTTACATTGTTGACATATTGCTCTGTCTTTTCAAAGAGACAGAGAGTCTTATCTGTAAGGGAAAGGTTATTTTTAAAAAAGGAATGCCAACTCAGAATCAAATATTTAACAAATAGTAAAATGTCAGTGTGAGGTGCACATATAAATTTGGAGTAGTCTCTACAGACTTCACACTACTGATTGCAAGATTGGAATTTGTACCTGAAGATATATACACAGAATATCATAAGCTTCTGTAATCAAGCTTTTATTTTCTATCAGTTTTGACACAAACAAATGGAGAAGAACTGCATGGGAACAAAAATTCAGACTACCCACCTACTCCCTACCTGCCTTTCTTCGGCATCCATTTTGGAGAAGAATAAACCTACTTTTCCTCACTGCTCACTTAATAGAGTGTTGAACTCTTACTCCAAAAACTTTAAGATGGAGTAAAAGTTTGTATCTGAAGTAACAATTTAAATATGGATCATACCTAAAGATGCAGCTAGGATCACTCAGATAGTCCAAAATTTTCCATCAGGAGCCATTTCTTGTACCTTTCAGAGCAGGCACATTCCACTGCAGGTCTCTTGCTAGATCCTAGTTAAGTGTTGCAAGGGACCTTGACCAGGGAACCAAATAAAAATAACTTGATATAGAAGATGGGCTCATTTGATTCTAGCAGAGGTTAAAGCAGGTTATCCAATTTCAGGTTTGCCCAATTATCAGTTTGGGCTTTCTTTTTTAGCCCAGCATGAGTTCAGATTTGAGCCTTAGTCAAGTAAATAGCTGCCTCAAACAGGAGCTGAACAAGCTATCTTCATTAAAACTTCTCTACAGAGAGTTTGAGTGTTTGGGCAAGAAAAGAAAAGGAAGAGGGGAAAGCAAATGAGGCTCTCAGACTAAGAGTTCCCTTTCATCTAGGCAGTGTAATGCAAATCCTTTCTATTGCACATTTTAAGATGCAAATTGGATTCAAGTTGATGTCCACCTGTCTTGAACCAGCAGGGATGTCTTCCCATTTTTATCAAAGCTTTTCTCTGCCAATTACTGGCTGTTGTGACAGTTGGAGATTTTTTTTGTGTGTGCAGACTTTTACAAATACAAACTCATTAAAATTAGATCTTTCACATTCTGATTCCAAGAAAAACTGTCACTGAAAAATATCAGGGGTCAAGTGATCTGTATAGTCTAATTACATCCTAAAAGACCTAGAAGCTTATGTTTATGAGAAAAAAAGAGTCCTATTTTCTTGGTGTTTTCTATTTTCAAAATGTTATTCTTTTTAAGAGGGGAAAACATAATACAGAAAGGCATTGTTTACTCACTGCAGACAACTATATCTCTATTCATTAAAGTAAATTTCATTTAATAGCAGCAAGCAAAAATTTCCCAATTAATTTAAGTAAATTCTCTGCCATTCCATTGAAAAATAGATGTTCATTAGAACAACTCTACAGAGCTCATATACTGGAATTCACCAAATCGTTAACAAGAAACAACAAGTTCAGATCATGATACCTAACTTGTTTAAAAACATAAACTTCTATTTCACTGGAAAAAAAAAAAAAAAAAAAAAAAAAACAAAAAAACAGGTACCACTATAATTTTTTTAGGAGTGAAAAGGAAAAAAATGGAACTTTTTTTTTTATCTTATGAAATTTTTCAACAGATTAACTTTAAAAGTTTTCTTTTTCTTTTTTTTCCACAGGTTAAATTATTCTATTTTAGTGTCTTGGTATGAGAAATATTCATGATCAATCTCTTGCTAATGTTCTGTACTTGAAATGAGCATTGTAAATATGTTCAATTACTAAGGATAGGCACATAAGTCACAACTTTGTCTGCCATGCTCTCAGAACCAGTTTTCCAATGTGTTGAGGCAGATGTATTCTCTGCATGCAGCAGAGAATATCTCATATAGATATGACATTGTAGCTATATTTATGATGTATTTCAGCTGTTACATTGGATTTTTTTTTCTCACTAACCTTTTGCAGTCTTTCAGCAGAAAACATGCCTGAGAAAATCATTGACAAGCAGGTAAAGATGTAAATGTTAAGGGAAAACTGAAGGAATTTTTGGTACTTAGAAGTATAAGAGGTGAAGAGGGAGACCTTTCCAGGTCTAGAATATCTTTCTCTGGATCTCAACCATGATATGTAGTACATACATGCTTATTTAAGGACAGAGTTGGTCTAGAAAACCTTCTGAGAGGACGCCTCCTACATTTGGCCTTGTAATTCAAGCATGCAATACAGTATCAGGAAAATTTTGGAAACAGCAAACGCAAAAAAATGTACTTGTCAGAAACATGTGATGGAAGGTGGTCTCCTTTCCCCCATTGCACATATGTTGCTCAAATCTGTAGGCTTTTTCTTTTGGGGGGGGGGGGAAGAGGGGGGCATGTTTTGCTTTCAGGACATGGGGTTTTTTGGTTTAAGGAGGGGCCCACATTCTCTCTCAAATATACAAATAGGCTAACAGATTACTAGAAATAATTTATCAATAATGCAGACAATTTTTTATTAAGATGAAAAGAAAAATCTCCCAAGATGGTACTGCCAAGAATATCTGGCACATTTCAAGTTCCAGCCCCAACCTGGCCTCCACCACATCTTTCCTTGTCCAAGCATCTGTACCTCACTCCTCAGGGCATTCCCCTAATTCCTCTCTCACTCTGCACTTCCATTGGAACATTAAATAAAACATTCCCTGCAAAACCTCAAGCCTGATATAAGGAAGCCTCTGTGGCTCAGGAGGAGCCACTGGCAGATGTGTCTCTCCATGGAGGAGCAGTACCTCCTGCAGGGCTGGCATGGCTGGAGCTGGGAGCCAGGCTCAGGAGAGGCAAAGGGGGTGACAGAGTACAGTGGGGGAGCATGTAAGCAGAAAGGAAACAAGCATGATCCAGGAATCCTTTCCTAAGGAGATGGGCAACCTAATTTCTTGGACTGTAATCCCAGCAGCTGCAGCATCAGCTGCAGGGTGGTCCTATGGAGGCTCCAGTCAGGACAGGACTGTACTGGGAATGAGCTCCCCCACTGCCTGACAGGCACCTACTGGAAGTCATCACAACACACATGCCTGGTGTCTCATACAGTAGAAGTTAGATAATTCCAAAGTTGTTAAGATGACAAAAAGACATTTTTCCTCATGTATCACATTTGCTCTCAGATTTGTGACCTCTCCTTGAAAAATGTAAGTTAAGGAAATGAAATTCATCTGAACTAAGCCTTTCCTACATTAAAATAAAATAGTTACACTAGCTCATCTGCAGTTATATACTGCACTGGGTGCATTAGATGTTCCTCAGTGCCCACAGGACATGATTTTCAGTTATATAAACTGCAGTTGTTGTGTCTCTTCCACTGTGCAGCTCAGACAACATGGAAATGTAAACACTAAACCTCTGTAAAAGGGAGATCAAATTAAAGGGTTTAATTTGAACACAGGAGAGAGATATTCAAAATTAAAGAATAATTACAGGCACCTTCAAAGAATGAAGTGGTTTGAAAACAGCTTCTAGAAAGGCTGTGTAAGAAACTCTAGGGCAGAATGTTGAAGGTCAATGAAAGTTATCCTGAGTACCTTCACACAGTGCTCCAAATCCAGCAAAGGACTGAGGTATATATTAGATACAGCAGAGGAACTGTAAATTTTAACCATGGACCAGGCTTACATAAAGCAAAAAGAAAACATTAAAACCCTCTTCTTTGAAAGACAGGCATCAGCACAGGAAAAACAAATTATTTTTCTCTGCTGAAACATCCTATGTTCTCACAGAACAGTTCAAAATTCCATCCGCCTCGCCTGACTTTGCATTTCAGAGTCCATTTTCCTTAAGCTCTTAACTGGGTCACACACTGTTATTTTCAAAGCAGAACAATATTAAGGAAGAATTTTTAAAACAACATAGATCTCTACAATAGGATAAAAAATGGCCAAAGAATATTAACCTCTAAAGCCTTTATCTGTATATGTGTTTCTGCATGGTAAGTGTAGAAATACACACAAATGTACCTATGTACATACATACAACATACATACATATATATATACACACACCCATATACACAGATGATGCTGGTATAGTTATATCAATGCACATATGGATATGGCTATAAATACAGAGGTGTGTATGCATACACATATTTTAAAGCAAAGAGAAGAAATATTTAACCACTAAGTTCTGCACCTTGAAGGAACTGAAACTTCAAAATATCTTCATGCAGGAACGCCACACACTGATAAGGCACAGGTTGAAAGAGGGTGGTGTCCAGCTGGACTAAAGCTCAATACACATAAATGCTCCCTACAGTAATTGATTGCATTTGTTCAGCTGCTACTAGAGCAAGCTGATCAGCTGTAAGTAACAGACACTAAGAAAAATTTTTTTTCATTATATTATACAAAACAATCAAAATGTCAGCTGCAGAATCTTTTATAGTAACTCAGCTGAGATGATCTGCCTCTTTCTGAGTCTTTCCTTCTGGTGTGCAGAAACACAGGGTGACATTTTCTCACTTTGAGAGATCTTTTTACTGTTTTGAGAATTAGAAATAGCCAAGCAATTCTAAACACCAGTCCGTTTACTCTGTTTTGGTTTATTTTTCATTTCTTCTTTCTCAGCAGCTAGTCCTAAGGGATTCAGTAGAATACACATATCCTTTTAAAGGATAATTATGCTTCCATGAGGTGACTATGTCACTGTTCTACATCCTGCAGTATAGGCAGACTTATTTTACCTGCATAAAACTATCCTTAATTTCCACAAGGCGCATGTTAGATTTTCTATTTACTGATACAAATGACGGATATTTTTGATCCAGTGGTAGTTTGGAGCACTTAAATCTCTTGCTGAGAACAAAAGATGGACCACAGAGGGAGCAAGAATGACAGTCCATAAATGCTGTAAATGTTCTGAGCAAAGTTTACTGATGGTTAGACAAGACTTCCCCCTTGTAAGCAGCACTATGGCTACCAAGCAACCTAATTGCCACTAGGAACAAAATCATATTCCTCATCACTACCCACTGCTCTTGTGAGCACAAAGTAAACTTGGGATGAAGGTCAAATCATTAATAGTCATGCCAAGTCAAATTTGTGCAGCAGCTGCAAAGCAGCTTGAGCCAAGGAATTGTAGGAATAGCTGAAGATCACTACTGGAGCAAGCAGATATTCCTTTTTCTATCTTTTTTTAAAAACCAAAGGATCACAGCAAAAGTCCTCAGAAAGCCCTTCATTAGTTGTACTCCTGACAGGCAGAATAAGCTTGGACTTTAAGAGTCTAAAAAATCCTATGCAGAAGAATCAAAGTTCTTTATTTTAATCTTTTCTGACATTTTAACTGATAAATGATTGCTAAAAAATTGATTCTTTTAAGGTCAGTCAGTGTTGCTTCTCTATCTTTCTTCTAAAGTTTCCAATAATATACTAGCTTTTTTTGCTTATCCCACTTACTAAAACGCGCTGCCAAATTTATTCTTTCAAGAAAGGGGTTTTTTTTCCTACATGTTTTGAGGAGCATATATTGGTGTACCAGTGCTGAGACTTAGCTATGACTTAACTTTCTGTATACAAAAAGCCATGCAGCAGGATGGAGTGAAAAAAGGGTGTAGTGTCCCAACAGTTAAGGCATTGGAATTTTAATGTAACAACTGAAAAATTCATACACAGAAACTGCAGTTTATTTTTCTAAAAAAGTGAAGGTCTGAATCAGCCATGAAATAATCTGAGAGTCTGGCATTAGGGAGTCTTATATCCTTGAAACCAGAAGATTAAACCACTGTGACACTCCCTTGAGAAAAAAAGAGACAATATGGTGAAACAACCCATCCAACCCCCAGTGCAGCATCTTTGCCCAGAAAATTAAAATAAAGCAAGTCACTAACTAAAGTTTATTGGAACAAAAATTTAAAATTCTTTTAAAAGCAAAAAGACAAACACAGACCATTACATAATTTGGAGTGGAAAAGTCCTCTTGAGGTTTCCTGAAGAAACCCTTCCTGAAACAGGGCTAAACTCAGTATTAAACTGAGCTGCTCAGTGCCTTGGTAATAAACTGCTTTGTTTAATTGAAACAAATTACAGAAGATGCAGGCAAGATAACTGTGGAAGATCATATGCAATATAACTGAAGGAATCTCTTATCTTGAAAGCATTTCTTTCTGATGGAATGGATTTGTCAGGACATTGGGTACAGGTGGCTGCATTTCTCTTCACAGAGAAAAGCAAGGCACAACTTTTCCAAAGGATTTTCTGGGAAAGGCTGTGAGAAGCCTAAGAGAAGATAAAACAATTCTTATCTCTGTTCAATTCTCCTGTGTTTTGCACATGTGGAATGTCTTGGGAAGATTGCTTACCTGAAGGGATTTGGCAATTGGATTCTAGTGATGGTTGTTTAACTCCTTTGGCCAATTAGAGCCAAAGCTGTGTCAACTGTCTGAGACAGTCACAAGTTTTCATTACTATTTCTTTAGCATTCTGTAAGTATCTTTTCTCTATTCTTTGGTATAGCATTCTTTAATATAATATAGTATAAATAAGTAATAAACTAGCCTTCTAAGAACAAGGAGTCAGAGCATCATTCTTCCCAGACACCGGGCCAAAAATAACACCGATAGGTACAGAGCAGAGCTACAGAAAACATCAACAGGATTTCTATAATTCATGTTAGTGTAGTACCTATTGATCTTCTTCACTGGACATCCTAAGCAAAAACATAGTATAAAAACTTAATTTCTGTCCCACAGAGACAAACATCTACATATAAGACGCAGCAGATCAGTATGGACAGATGAGGGAACAACAGTGAGACAGACTTGGCCAACATGACAAGCATAAATCACACCAGACAGGAGTTTGACCTGCTGGCATTTTTTTTAGTCATCAACACATCCATAAGTTGTTGCAAGAGATTTGAGCAAGGACAATGTTTTACTGCTTTGCACAGGTTTCTAAAGTGCCCTTTTCACAGGCATTACAACAAGGTTATTCTTTTAAGGACTCCAGAAATCTTTGAAGAAAAAAAAGGAAAAAAAAAGAGGAAGACCAGCAATGATGTAGTGCTTATTCTAGAATCCAAATTCTTTTCCTAAGGGTATACTTAGAGCCTCTTAAATTTTCTCTATTGTCCAAAATTTACCTCTTTGATAGATCTTTCTTGTTTCAATACATATTTGCCCATACTAATATAAAAAGGCCCTCCCCTTTAGACCAGCTGGTCTAAAGTCAGCACTCAGTTGGGAGAGGAGCAGGTAAGCAATAAATGGGGTGGTCATAAATTCAGAAGCTTTGAGACAGCTTATCCATTTATAAGTCGTGGAGTCACCCCTGAATACCTCAGTTTCATATGAAAGATATTATAACTAACTGGAAAAGAGAAAAATATAAACTGTTCTAAGTTTTGCTCTAGCAATGACTGGTAGTCAAAAGTTTGAGGTTTTGGAGGGCCTTTCCATAGAAGTTTTGCTCAGCAACTCTGCAGCTTATGAAAGACTATTCCAGAGACCCATGTCTAGCAACTCATGTTTCACTCACTTTGTGTCTTGATTTTTAGAGTGCTCATGAAGGAGGAGGGGCTGTTGGCAGTGGGCTTGCCTGAAAGCCCTGGTTGAGAGTCCTGTGAGAACAAGGAATTAGTTACAAAACCTGTGTCACCCCAGCTGATAGACTCTCTCAACATTCCCAGTTGCTGTAGGTTGTCTGGCTCAAATGTAGCACAGCAAAGTACAGCAGAGCCATACCTAGGAAAGCAAGAGCCCAGAATAATGGGTGATTTTCTCAAGAACTATATCTAAGTATAACCAATACCAATCTCTTAACCAAAACAACAACAAAAATATATATATAATACACAGGTAGTAAAGGGTCTGTTTTATTCATAAGTAAACAAACATCTCCTGAGGTACTGGGTTCAGTTTAAAGTACAATAGTGCTATAAAAATTCTAAAAGCATGGTCTGGAAAGCATTTCTTATAAGAAAACAAAGATAATAAATTGAAATTGTTCAGATTTGTTGAAGGAAAGAGAAGCAAGCTGGTTCTTGAATTCTTAATAAAGTAACAGCAAAGAAGTGGGAAGAATTATTCTCCCTATCTGGGAAGGACAGAACAAGTACATTTCCGTTTCAAGTAAGGGAAGAAAAGAATGTCATAGCTTTCTAAAGTTAAGAATAATAATGTTTGGAAAGTAGTTAGCGATGGCAAACTTAGTTTCCTGACATGGAAGGTCCAAGAACATGTTAGACATAGCAAAAGTGGGTTAGCTATAGTTAATCCTGCCTAAGAGTAGTAAAATGGATTGTAAGACTTTATAAGGTCACCTTAGGCCTTAGAATCCTGTGATTTTGATAGTTATTTTGAGTTAGTTTCAGGCATAAATTTTTGGTTACTAAAAGTTACTTTCTGACCTGAATTCCAATTAAAATTGATCTTTGAGTAGTCGAAAGATATTTTCCACTGTCAATCATACATCTCAGCATGACCACAATTTTACCTTTAAGAAGCATCATATCATGCTGAATTCTACATTTAGTTCCTGTCCTGCTTTCAAAGTTGGCACAGTGCTTGTTCCTTACAGTTTTCTCTTTCTGCAGGTTAAGGTTATATTGATTTAAATTCAAAATTTGAGGTTGGAGCACTTTCATGACAGAACTAAAACCCATCGGTTTACCAGCTCAATTTCTTGTACTTCCAAGTAAAGCTCTTAATTTGAATTTGCCTGCAGCAATGGTATTATTTTAAAATATTCAACAAGGATTTTAACAAACTGCAATCATCACTTGCTAGAAGACACTTTGTACATGTCTCTCTCCATCATGTTACCTGTGGCACTCTTCTGATGAAATACTGCTACAGATACAAACATTGCTCTTGATTGCTTTTTTACTTTATGATAAGAACAAGTTTGGGAAGTTTTATGACAGTTTGACTTGAGAACTTAAAGAAACTGAGAGTTTGCTTAGACTAAAAGTGACTGATGGCTCCCTTGCAATATCAGAGAACCATGTGGCTCCTCCACAGCCCCCATTTACCATGGTCCCCAGACTTCCTTGTGACAGACTAAGGGCCTTTGAAACTACTTTGTATAACAGGAAAAGATGAGAGTGTTGAGTCTTTAGAAGTCACTGTAGTTAGTTGCATCTTAAGTTGCAAGTCCTACAGTTTTCATGAATAAGTGCAACTAACATGGTATCTCCGGAGCAAGGCAAATAATCCTGGTACAGAGAACAAGTTTGTGCTGGTGTCACCCAAAGGAGGGGTTTTTCAAAAGTACTTCATGCCTGAAGCCAAGACTTCAATGTGTGTTTTAATTGGGTTCAAGGGAAGAAACCACACTAGTTGAAAAATGAAGCTGTGGTTATTCAGAGTTATTTGGAAATTTAAAAAAAAAATAGCTTAATTTGAGGACATTTTTGAGGGTTTCATTTAAGACTGGAAGAAATAATCTTCTGGCTGAAAGATGCAGCATCTAAATCATTCTTTACACAGGGGAACCCCAGCTGAATCTCATCTTCATTAGAGGGTCTTAAACTACATTACAGAGAAATGCAGAAATGTCCATGTTAAGAAGTACTCTGAAATAAAATGTTTTCCTTTCCTGCTGTTCACCTTCTTTCACTGTATTCACACAAATGTGGTTTTTAATTTTGCAGGAAATTAGACCCTTGAGAGGTCCACTTAATTAGAAGGCATAAAATTGACTGCATTGTGCTAGCAATTCTTTGTTAGGAGAAAGATTTTGTTAACTGAGAAATAGGGAAGAAATGTATTAACGTGTTTGACATCAATGTATAGACCTAAAACTGACTTAAAATCAGATATTTTCAGAAAGCCACCAGTTTCAGTTGTAATGAAAAGGTAATCTACTACTCTTAATGTAGGACTGGCATAATTCCTAATAATTTAGAAAGCAAACAAATGTGATGGGCTAATATAGCAAACATTTTGGAATTAATTTGAGAAATTCCATGGATAAGAATATGTAAGTAGAATAAGAAAAAAGGGTAGATATCAGAGCTTCTTTAGAGCTTTTTTTAGAGAGAAGCTTTAAAACTTTCTCTGCCATTTGCCAACTATGTAAACATTTTAATGTTCTGTATTTTTACCTCTCTGCCTCATATCTGAGATCATGCTGAAGTCAATTCCTCGGACATAACGGCAACAAAATAAAATTCTTAGATTAGCATAGAATATTTTGGATGAAATAAATGCAAGGTTTTTTCTGGTAATATAAAGCAATTTTAAATCCAGTTCAAAGCAAACTAATCTGAACCAGTGTTTGTTTTGTTTTATTTCCTGATTGGCAGCCAGATGGGAGAGATGTTTTTACACAGGACAATCTGGTGACAGTAGCTCTCCATAGCCACATCAAAACAAAATCTTAATTAAAAATCCAGTTCTGTTCTAGGATGTCCACAATTATTCTTTACATAGCAGTGCATGAAGTAGTCCAGCTAAGCAGTACAGCATGGGAAAATGAAGGTAACTGTGAAGGGGAGTAATGCAGTTCTTGTTTTCTTTTTCACAGTTGCCTGAGAATGATCAGCTGAAAAGCCTGGCTGTCACCTGCTTAGAGCAAAGAGTCAAACACTAGGTAACACCTAGATGTGAGATATATTTCACCATACCACTAGCTGAATTTGCAGCAATTTTTATTTTCTTGATTTCAGATGTTTTAGAAAAGGGATCCAGAAACAACTTCTTTATTTTTTTAAAATTTTATTTTAACTTTAGGCTTGCATTTCCTCTCTTCTGCCCTATTTTATAGATTTTTTTATTCTTCTTCTGCCTGAGCATCAGATGCTTCTACATAGCTAGGCAAAATTTAGACTCTTGTAGGTAATTTCAATTCAAAAGATAAATTGCTGTTAGATACAGAAAGCAACAATATTTGGATTTCCTCTTCCCACACCTCAGAAAATTACAATTCCCTGACTTCTGAAATATGGCAGATATCACTCCAGTGTTTTCTTGCTCAGAGCTATGAACTTCTTTTAGTCACAGTCAATCAAAAGTAATCAAGAATGATAACTGACATATTTTGGGATGCCCTTCTGTCTTAGTGTTTTTATGTGCTGCTTTTCCCAACTTGGCCCACTCTTCTTTAGCAGCACCTGTCAAAGTCACACTGTCAAGGGTTCTCTATTTCTGAGCAAATTGATATTTCTCCTTCATTTTTCGGAAGATAAGAAGGGATACTCTGTGGACCATTACAGCTATATTAAGTGAAGATTGGTACATAATTCCTCAAGCTCTGCACTGGTACACAGCTGTGGGAAATTGGGATTTCTCTGTCTCTCTGGGATAACAGTTCCCTTATTGATCACACAGCTTGAGTGCACTGCCCCAGCACATCTGATCCCCTTTCCCAAGAGAAATTATTACTACCTAGGGAGGAGTTCAGGCAGAACTTGAAATACCAGGGACATTTCAAATGGTTGTATTGGTTCCCTGATGCCAATACCACTCCAGGTATCCAAAGAAGGATGAAAGCAGTCATTGCACCACCACACCTACACAGAACTGGACTGCACTGATGGCCCAGTGAATTCTTCTGGAAGGGAAAGTACACTCAGCACTGGTAGAATAAACTATCCATTGTCTTGAGGAAGCCAAACTATGAAACAAATCCCCAGACAAAACACAGCCACCAAAACACCAGCCCATGACAGACTCACATAATAACCAAAAGTGCACTGCACTGACACTTCCTGCAGACTCCAAAGGGGACAGAGGCTGTGGAAAGCAACATTGCAGAGGCCCCTAACTCACTGCATAGCCAAACTGAGTGGAAGAGAAATGGCCAGCCACTTTGCAGAAGCCAGAGCTATGCAGGTGGTATTAGAGTGGGATGAACGGGAAAAGTGGCCTACAGGCCATATCTATAACTATTCCTAAATGGCAACCACAGAATTGTGAGAATGAATAAAACAGTGGAAAACAGCAAAGGGTGGAAGCATTAGGATAAACACATCAGGCCAGCTGAGGTGTGTCAATGGGTAGCTCATCAGCGACACTGAAGACCAGTGTGAGTTCTGCATGTCAGTGCATCCATCCCAAACAAAAAAACTGCAGGAGAAAAGAAGAACAGAGGTGTATTGGGTCTGACTGAGGTAGAATTTTTTTTTTCCATTAGCAGCCCTCACAGTGCTGTGCTTGGCATTGGTAGCTGGCAGGGTGTTGATAGCACCCCAGTGCTTTGGCTGCTGCCGAGCAGCGCTGTCCTTCTAACTTTCCATCTTCCCATCAAAGGGCTGGGAGTGGGCAAGATCCTGGGAGGGCACACAGCCAGGCCAGCTGACCCAAATTAACCAGAGGGACATTCCATGCCATGTGATGTCAGCTCAGATATAACAGCTAAGGGAGGGAGGAGGAATGGGGGTGCATTTGTTAGTCTTCAATGTTTGCCTTCCTGAACAACCACTACATGTGCTGAGGCCCTGCTTCCCAGGAAGTATCCAAATGTCGCTCACTGGTGGGAAGTAGAGATTAACTTTTCCCTTTGCTTATGTGTGCACAATATTTTGCTTGTTTCTTTCTTTCACTGTAATAAAATTCCTTATCTCAATGCACTGGTTGTTCTCCATCTTATTTTCTCCCCTGTCCCACTGGGAAGGGGAGTGATAGAGCAGCTTAGAGGGTACCTGGTTCCCAGCCAAGGTGAAGCCACTGCAATGAGGCCAGTCAGTGTTCCAAGGGGAACAGTGCAGCCAGCACGGACTCATTGCAGGGAAACACTGGTTTCTTGGCCTTCTGGAGTTCTCTGAGTGTATCAAGTAGACATGTGGATAAAAGAAATCAAGAGGACTCCTTTTAAGTGATTTTTAAAAATACTTCTATTATTAAATAAAACAGTCGCCACAGAACTGGAGGGGCAAAAAATATTTCACAGCTTAATATCAATCAAAAGACAAGGCTTAATGAACACTTTTGAGGATCAAGAGGAGTCAGCTGTCAAGTTCCCCAGGGAATTATGCTGGTTACAGCTTCATTCAGCGTCTTTATCAATGAGCTGAAGAAACCGCTGTACTGTGAATCCTGCAAGCCTGAAGCCAATTCCACTCTTCGAGGTGGCCAAAAGCCAAGTCATCGGCCCAGAATGCCAAAAAAATTCTTGACAAACTTTCTCAGTGGGCAAAAAAGTGTCAGATGAGTTAACAGAAAAAGGTGTAATAAGGAAAAACTACCCTACACCTTGCATACACTGTGCTGCATTCATAAAAACTTGGTTGTAATTTAAGAGAATTTTATTCATTGCTTGCAGTTCTCTGAAATCACTGTACAGCAATAGCCTGAAAAAGCCAATAAAATATTCGACATCAACAGAAAGGTGTTCAGAGCAGGATATAACTGTGCCATTTTAAGAAATTTTGGCCATGTCCAGACTGGGACTGCTATCCCTAATTGTTGTTTCTCCATCTGAGGAAGGAGATGGAACTAGAGAAAGTACAGAGAAGGGCAGCTAGGCAATCAAGCAGCTAGAGAGCTGCCTTAAGAGAAGATATGTGAAAGGCTGTGAGTCTTCAGTATGGGCCTGAAGAGGTCTTAAGGAATCATGAAGGCAACAGAAGATCTGAAGATAAAACTGTTATTTATAAAATCCTGCAATTAGTTCCTTCAACACTGGGAAGTGCTTGTTGAAACACTGGTAGGAAACTTACTGACGACAACTAAAATACTCCTTCACCCAATGAGCATTAATGAGCTTATGAAAGACAGGAAGACATGGTAAGGAAATTTTATCATCACACACCAAAAAAAAAAAGAGACTGATTCATGGACCACAACACCAGACTAAACTAAGAGAGATTAGGGATGTAGCCTCTAATATTCCTAATACAATGATTGGGAGTGCTGGGCAAGTAAAAGGGGAGTGAATGCTAAACATGACAAACTGAGTCTGCCTTGTGCTGCCCAAGGTAGAAGAAATATGAGATATAGCCAATCTTTCTGTGTCTTAAACATAGATTTCACAGTATTAATCAACCAACAGATGAGATAGATCTGTCAGAAGTTGTAATACAAATTCCTGCTCCCCATGTCATTCCTTTTCTTCATTAACTCTTTAGTGACATCTGTCTCCATTTTCACACTGCTTATACATGCTCTGAAATGCCTTCTTGACTACTTTGGGGCGGCTAGATTTTGATCTACTACTAATAAAAAGGGAAATAAAAACATTTTAAAAAGATATTTTTAAAAATGACGATAGCACTAAACAAGGTCATCAATCCATCTTAAGACAGAAATAGGTGTTAGTAGAAGGGGTTGGCATTTTCTCAACTCCAAATTGTCAGGAAACATTTAGGTGTGCCACACCATACTGAAGCAGACAAAATTTGAAGATTTCATTCCTGGAGGAGACGTCAGCAAAGAGGGAAGAAACAGGATCTGTTCAGAATCCTAAACACAGCATTTGCAAATTCAGTCTCTTCTACACTAGTCTGGAACTGCCTATATACACCATTTCAACTCTGCCCATCACTTCAGTAATGTTTAAAATAGTTTTCTTATAGTAAGTATAGAAGGAAAACACTTGGAATGAGGTGAGAAATGCAGAGCTTTGAGACTATAATGAGACTGCAGGGTACACCCTTGCTGACATTGCTCTTTTTAGATTTACCATATGTCAGATATGAGACTTCACAGGACACTGAAATGAGTAGTTTTTACCCATATTGCCCCTAATTCTCTGTGGGAAGTCTACAAAACTATCACATACCTGAAAATTGGATGTTTCAGGGAACACAGGTACTCTGGTGGCCTCCCAAGCTGCTACACACAACCACAGGTCTTTCAGTGGAGAGAAAAAAAGAAATGGTAGCTTGTATACACCCTTCCAAACCATAGCATGACATACACTGTAGCAATAGAAACTTAAGAGCTGAACTCCATTTTCATTCACCCTAATTAACAGAATTATCTTGCTTTTGACATCTTCACTTTATCAGAGTAAAAAAAAACCCAGAGATTTATACTAACTGGTTATGATTTTGGACTGCCTAAATGAAATTGCAGCTTTAAGCATGTACTGTCTGCTATGAATATACAAATCTATTCTGATTAAAAGTAACTAAGTTCAGCAGAGAAGCCTGAATATCAGTGATATATACTGATACTATATATCAATATATATCACTGAATATCAGTGAAAAATGGTGGAATTCAGCGCCTCCTGTATAAGGAGCTGAAGTATCAAGCATGTCTGCTTTTTAAGTGCTTTTATGTGTTGTCTAACAAGAGTTAACATAATATTTAATTATCCCAAAATTTAAATTAAAACATAAATGGACAGCAGCACAATCTCAACATACTTTTTAAAAAGATCGCATTCAACACATATTTTCAGTTTAAGCCCTTTTTTTTGTATGTAACTCCCAGCTTAAATGCCAGGAAGAAGAAGTAATAAAAAGGCCTTCATGCCAGAGAATGAAAAGCTGTTTTAAACTTCTTTATATTTTAATTTTGCTATAAGCACGCTTGATTCAAGAAATGGGGGGAGTGCCCCCGTCTTTTTCACGCCAAAATTAATTTTTAAAATTTGTCAGGCAGGACCTGTAAATATTTTTTCCCACAGACTGTAGATGTTATAAGGCGTTACTAGAATTTTGGTCTAACCCGTGCGAACAAATCTATCCGATGACTCCTGATAACAATGAATGTCACCGCGAGGGGGCGCTGATGGCAAACCAACAGAGCTGGTTCGCCCGGCACCGGCGTCCTCCTCGGATTTTCCCTCTGAAAACTTCAGGTTCAGATTAGAATTTCATCCCAAAACACAACAAGACAGGCATGTTTGGTCAAATTTGGTCAGCGAAACCCTGAATTAAAAAGAAAATGTTGAATTTTTCTATACATTTACATTTAGGAGAACAAGGATGCTATGTAAATAATGGCCCAGAAGTCTCTCAAGTGCTGGTATACTGTAATGCTTTTAGCACTGTTTCTCATAAATGCGTATTTACATTAATGTAGTCAATTTAAAAAGAAAGGTCTTTTATTAGTTCTAGGCTTGGTGAGTGGGATGTACAGAGGAGGGAGAAAAATGCAGAAAGATTTCGGGGGGAGTGGGGTGGGGAAACGAAAATAGAGCTTTATTTCTCCCAGCAATTTTAGTTTTGGAAGCTCTTTAATACTAAAATTAGGTGAAATCCTAAACTCATGTAACTGAAGGACACAAAGTTAAGTTATCTTTTTACTGTTAACATAAAACTTATCCACAAGAATCAAATGGTAAAATGACTATCAAACATCTAAATAATTCCTGTTTTATCACCAGTGTGGTTTTACAGATTGTACACTAGTGAGAAGTTCAGAAAAAGAGAAATATTTCAAAACACAATTTCTTTCTGGTTTTGCCATTAAGATCTTTTTCTTGGCATTAAAAAAAATCTATGTCTTAATTATCTTAGAGTCACTTGAAGTTGCTGCAATGCTCTTTTCACTTGGAGTTTATAGTCTTTGGAGCCATTGACTTGACCCTGGAAGTAGCAAGTCCTCATGATTTGGCCAATTTACATGGCTTCTTAAAAAGAGGAGAGAAAAATAAACTTCAAAGTGTAAACTAGTGCTTTCACGCAGCAAACATGGAAACTTTCCATTGAAATTGAACGGGCATCACATGGTACTGTGAAAGCAGGGCTCACAGCTGAGCTGTGGAGTAGCTCTCTGGCATGGCACTGGAGCAGAGAAAGCAGCAAAAAATGAGATTATTAACAGATAAAGCAGTTTCAGAGCTATGCAAGTACCACCAGCTGGCCAAAGTTCAGATGGTATACAAGCCCCTTCAGAGACAGGTAAAGACAGCACCATAGTGGTTTAGGATTTACCACTTTGTCATCTACCCTGTTCCACTTGGCACACCTGCTGAAACAGGAGCAATGCTTTCCTGAGGAAAGGAGAGAGATAGGAAGGATTTACTAATAATTGGCATGAGGTTTATATGAATATGTATGATCTGAATTCTCTGGGTGTGTGGAAGCAGACTACTTTGGCTGTTCTGACCATTTTTATCATGATTTGGTAGCAGCAGATGGAATTCACTAAGAAGTCTTTTTAAAATATTGAAGTCATTTCTCTTCCCTGCTGCAATAAAGTTTGGAAGTGACATTTATAGTCTATAGGTCAGATCCTGAGGGGTATAGTCACACACTTGCAAGAATATCTGGCCAATTCACTGTATGAAGAAAGAGTCCAGTTCCATAAGTCTTGTGGAACTAAAGTCCCTGTCGGGAGTTCCTTGACAGTTGCTTTTAAGAATGAAAGGTATTCAAGTTACATTGGACTGCTCTTCTGTAGGTTTGTAACTTCCTGTGGAAAGAGAACTTAGGTGTCCAAAGCTGTATTTAAAATATTCTGTGTTTCTAAAGCTACCATCACATCCTGGTGCTTGTATCATATTCTTACATGCATGTCAAAATCACATAGGTTTGTATCAGACTGGTTTTTTGTCTGAAGTCGATTGAACTGATTGAACTGAGCCCAGAGAGACCAGCAGTGGCTGGGAAGTTGCTATTCACAACTCAGTTATCATTTCAATCTGCTCAAAACAAAGTCAAAAAATTTTGGTGTCACCAAGCTGGATGGGAACAGGTAGTGAAATCTGATATTTCTCATATGCAGAAGGATACAGAATAGATGTACACCATGTGCTTCAAAACTAAGTCTGTGATTAAGATGCATTGATGGGCAAAAACTCACATATTTCTCGTAATACTGATAACAGAAAAATATAATGATATTTTACATATCTTTTCACACCTGATGTTTATGAAAACATAGGTTCTTCACATGTTTTCCTCTCCTCTTCCAATCTACCCTTCCCATTCTGTCCACATTAGCCAGGAATTAAAAGAGCTACAAATCGTCTCCTTTACTGTTTAAGGTTTTTGGGACCTCTTACCCTGTCACAGTCCTTTCTATTGCCCAGTCCCACAACAGGATGTGCAGGCTCCCAATAGCCCCACATGTGCTGTAGTGCTGCTCCACCCTGCTCCAGGTTTTTCTTAGGAAGGCGTAGGAGTGGGATAACCAAGGAGAGGGCAAACACAATTCTCTCCTCCAAGCTGCTATTCCAACAGCAGTTGATGGTGAAGGAAAGGTAAGGAAGGTATGCTGCACAGAAGCAAAAGCATTTGGGGTTTGCAATGCTGCGTTGAGTAGTACTGGTAACATCATCATTAATAATGCTGCCACCTCCTCACTATAATCTGCACTGGGAACAGTGAAAATATATACTGAGCATCAACAGAATAATGTAGTTGTATGCATCCACACATGAGGAAATCCAGAAATTCAAATCACCCTTTTTTCTCATTCCAGTACATTTCCATGGATAAAATGCATGCTCTCTGCACTTCTGGAGCACTCTTGAGAAGGTGAAGGGGACAAGTGCAAAACTAAAAGAGAGAACGAACTCTCCATAGGTAGTAGGACTGACTGTAACCAGCATTTCTTCTGCTCCATGTCATAGACAAGTGGGATTCCAAAGAGATCCCTTTATCCCATTTCTGTTTGTCAATATCTACATAAGCCTGCTAAGGAAGGAAGCAATACACCACCTCTTTAGGCTGCTTGCCTTAGCAGTTACCTTTCCAGTTTTTCCCACTCATATCTCAGTGCAATCTCAAACAGTTAAGTTTCAATTTATTCAATATTCTGTTCATTCTTTGATTTTTTTTAAGTTTGTAGGATTAAATAAAAGCATAAGTGATATTATTTCTGTAATTCAATTAAAAGTAAAATAAACCAGAGCTCTTTTATCTCAGATGCAAACAATTTATTGTACAGGTCTATTAAATTAAATAGTGTTACATAATTTTGTTTCCAGGATGCATATCTATATGAATTTATCTGATTATTTCTTCCAGGGCTGGATATATGCATCAGAGTGATATGCAAATGACACAGCAACAAGGATAATTGTCCTTACCTGGTAAGTAACACATACAGTTCTGGCCATGTTAAGCAAAATAATTGTATGGACTTCATCCAGTTTGTTAAAACCTTTTATCTCTAAAGCAGGGTGAAAGCAGCAAGACTCAATCATTTCATTCTGTTTTTTAAACTAAAATCTGGCCAGAAATTATCTGCTGGATCTCCATCAACAAACTCTGTCACAGGTGCAGCCAGATCACTGAAAATACTTACAAACCATAGGGTCATCCTGATCCAGCCCTCATAAGTCACCCACAGCTGCCTTAGAGAAAAATAAGAGAAAGATACCTTGAGAAAACTAAATCAGTTAACCTGAAAGGGAAACTTCTATTAAAAAAAGACCCCCAAACCACCAAACCCAAAAAAAAACAGCCAACCAAACAGAAATGCACCCACCCCACCCCCAACTCCAAAAAAACCTCAAACAACAGAACCAGCCCAAGACAATCTGGACTGGGACCTCACTTGTGAGCAGTGTGGTATAAGTGGCCACATTTGGGTTCATACACATTCCCCAAGTCATGCCTGTGCACTACAGACCCTTCCAGATTCTGAAACTTAACTCATTCTCATAAAAGCAAGGAGTCAATATGTCTGTGTAGCCCCAGTCTCAGAAGTACTTTTAGATCCTTCTGATTAGAACCAGGTTTGGTAGTCTTAATGACTGGGGAGTACAATCCTTGACTGTCTGCCAGAACAAAAAAAATCAAGACGTATCATGAGAAGTTTGCAATTGAAATTATTAATGTGAATCTCACTAAATAATTAGGGAGCATTTTGGATTTTCAAAATAAAGGATGAAAAAGAATTAAAGAGGGAAAGATCACACGAGTGAAACCTAAGGACCTTAACAGAAATTAAGAGAAAATTAAAGAATGGGAAAACTTGTACCAGTAATAGCTGCCAAACCTTGCAAAAACCACAGGATTCCACAAGAAGATCAGTACATCTTACCTAGAAGGTAGCCTCCTTCGCTTGAACTACTGTTCACACGTGATGGTCTTGTAAGGAGAGCTGTTTGATTTTTGAGTCAAAGAACTCTTGCTTTGACTGTCCGACAGCTTCAGGATACTACACCTAAATTATACCTATATAAGTGCAACTTTCATCCTCCTCCAACTTGCTGAATGTACCCCAAATACAGATATCCTATTAGACCATCACATCTGGAGATTTAAGAGAACAAAAACCGCTTGCAATATGTGAAGAGTTTTATTCCTTGTGGCTCTACCCTGCCAGAGGCAGCGAGGCACAGTTATATAAAGAGTGTTCTCAAGTGTGAAACAATGTCCTCAACCACCAGTTCAGGCTGCATCTCAGCAGCAGGGGCTCCCACAGCTTTAGTACCATGGATAAACTGGTGAAAACAGACATGTTCAGCCAGAAAGAGACATGCTGAAACTTAAAATTAAGAAAAATCGCAACTGAGAATAAAAAAGGCATAAATTACTCTCTGATAAAATGCTCTTGAAGTTAATGTAGAACTTTTCCCAGCAATCAAGGGCTGGAAGTACCATCTTAAATCTTTTTTTGGTCCTTATTGTTGCTAGCTTTTCACAGAGAATAACAAGAAAATATAGAAGTGTTTCCAACAAATAATTTAACCTGCTTTTTTCAATACAGTTTCTGTAAGCAGTTAATATCCTTGAACATACTCATTTAATTAAATGTATTTATTACTTTAATTTGCTCAACAGAAGCTGGCAAGAATTATTTCATTTAATCTCTAGGCTGCACACCCACACACGCTTTCCTGCAAGAATTTCAGATTTCATGTCAGAAACCTGAGATCTTTTTACTTGCAGAGGGTCATGAATATTGTTTATCCCTTTTAACTGGCTCCAGTCATCAAAGTGTTGAGGGAAGCAGCTGGGACTGGGAATCTCTCAGGAATAGAAAAGCAGTACTAGGGAATGGTAGTAAATTTACATCTCTGAGTGATTTGAGGGAAGTAAAGACCCTCCTAGGAAGCAGAATCCATTTTAAGATGGCATGCATACATAGCTGCACCCAAAACTTAATTTCTGAAATGGATTTTTTCATGTAACAGTCATGAAAATTTTTGACCTCTACTGTTTAAAGGCTCTGGCACAGAGACCATTTTGCTTTTCTCATCATTCCTTGCACAGATATTGTAATGTCTGTCATTCACTGAAAGAAGAATTTTCTTTGTGTTCCTGAATGTTGTCTTTAATTGTTTAAAAATTGAATCAATCAATGCTGTTACATTTCACAGTCACATTTTGAGAATATTTTTAACATTAGTAGAACTTTCTACATTGCAAGTGGTTTTGTTCATTTATTAATTAATTAGTCTCTGCCCATGCCATGGCATTTTAACAGCCTGCTCTGCAAAGCTGTGATATTAGATTATTGGATGATATTTCTAGCAGTTGTAGAAAACTCACATGAATCTTCAGTTAATTTTTGAATACATTTGCTAAAAGCCTTGATTTGCTTGTAATTTAGAAGACTGATTTGCAGCTGACAACAAGACAGATCAGGTACCTGCAAATGCCTAATAAACATCCTCATGGCTCCCAGAGGAAGATCCATTAGCAACGAACCTTAGAAAGGAACATTCAAAGGTCTCTGATGGTGACCTAGGGTGCATCTCACCAGGCTGCAGTGTGGGAACAGACCTGCTCCTGGCAGGCTGTGGAGAAACTTTGACAGAAATAAAAATATAAGCAGCAAATTCTCTTCTGCCATGGCTAGTAGCTATGGCCTATCAGATCAAAGTGAGTCCATAGGACTGCTGCTTCTTATGTGAGGGACACAGGCAATGAAGGGGTTACCACGCCATATTTTTTCCCAATTGCTGTAAATGTGGCTGGCTAAGGATTCAGGAAATATTTGCTATAGTTCTATGCCAGCACCTGATTGTGAAAGTCTGATTAGATTGAATTACTGAATGTATTGTCTGGTTTGCATAATAGAACAAAGAAAGGACACACCCTTCTCCTAATCCTATACTCAGTCCTGGTGCTGTATTTCCACACTGAACAGATTTGCAGGTTTTCTACATTCATTTACTACCCTTATTGGGTGAAAATATAGGTTGTACTTAAAAAGTGTGTCACCACACTAAATATGACTCTAGCTTTAGAGCTATTTTCTTCTAGCCAGTCCTAAGGTTATCTACCCCCAGGCTATCATGTTGTTACACATCAGTGCACCATTTACCCACCACAGTGTAAAACGCTGTTCTCCTTGCCTAGACAAACCCACAGCAATAGTCCAAGAACACCTAACTAGACCTGACCCTGACTTTATTTCACTGTGACAATATTAAATGTAGCTCAAGAAGAAAATTTAATTTTGCCAATTACAGGGAAGTCAAAAATAAACATTCTTTATGCGAAACATTCAAAAGACTTTACTTTCTCACTTTCAGCCTCTCATTTTCTGTGGCACGAGCACAGTTGGAACATGTTTTCACAGAGTGTTCTGTTTGGACTTAGCTACACGTGAATGTATTGCACCAGTTCTTACAGACACATCTCTCATGCACTGGGGAGTTGGGCATAAACCTATCAGCTATTTGATGAATATACTGAGCCTGTCAGTCCATCTTGTCGTTTCTGCTGCAAAGTGCCCTGCTGCCTCAGTGGAGCTGCTACTTTTGTCCCTCTCATTTGTTTAATGTTTCTTGCTTCCTGTCTCGTAAAGGCAGAGCTGTGTCTGCTGTGATAACACAGATCAAACATTTTTGAAACAATGAAGAAACCCAAATGTGCAAGGATTTATTTTCAATATATGTGATTCACAGTCAGAGAACTAGGAAGTGGCAGGTACAAGTGTTAAACTGTAAGATTTGAAGTGTAGCCTGCTTTATATATCTTGAACGCAAATGACAAATGAAGCTGGGAAGCTGCAGCATCCTGGAGTGAGTACCACAAAGCCAGTCATTTATAGAGACAGCCACAAAACCACGAATGGGTGGAGACAGGAAGAAAATCCACTGATGTGAACAGAAGAATGATGTGCTTTGGGGCACTGAGGTCATTTCATCAGTTCAAGAGGATAGAATCAAACGAGCATGAGAAACCCTGCAGGAAAGTCGTCATAACTGTAAAAATAGGAACTCCTGTAATGAAAACTGATATAGTCCAAATGACAACAGGGAGGGAGGAAAGTAAATGGGATTGGTGTCATCTGCCATCAGTTAGCTCTACAGTATAATCAATAATTTGTTTTTTCAATTTTTTTTTCAATTGAATGCAATTTTAAATAACCACAGAAGGTCTGACAGCCTCACAGAAAACAGAGCTGTACTCTGTGGTCATAATTGCTCAGTTACCATGTAAGTATCATTTTTAAGGTTCAAACCAATAACTTATAGGATAAGCAGCTTCCTGCATACTGTGGCAAACCTTGTAATGGTACAGTGGTGTTCATCAGACATCAGACCACACAAACCTAGGAAGATTCACAGAATCCTTCAGTCTGGAAGGGACCTCTCAAAGTCATCTAGTTCAGCTTCTTGCTCTAAAAAGGGCTTCTTCAAGTAGGTTGCTCATGTTCTTGTCTAGCTGAATCAATCTCTGAAATAATGGAACTTCCAAAGATGCTTTGGGCAACTTGTTCCAGTGTCTGACCATCCTCAAGATTAAAAATAAATATCTCTATTTCTTGCATAGAACTATATCTGACAATCATCACATCGAGAAGAAAATTCTCACCTACCAAACTCACATCTCTCATCTTAAAACCACGTGTCTCCAAGAGGAGTCTCACTCCATCTTCTACACAGTCTCCCACTAGGCAGCTCTGGACAGCAATAACAGAACGGTGTCTCAGTGTTTTCTTCTCAGAACTTACAGCTAAAAGCTGAATTTGTTCAAGCACAATCCTCTCAGGTTTTCCTCATACACCTTGTGCCCCAGACCCTTGAACATCTCACTGGTGAGTCCAAAATGGGATGCAGTACTTCAGAATTGATTCCACAAGCACTCTACAGAGAGGAAGAGACACCTCCCTTTGTTTGCCGTCTACATTCGTGCTAATACAGCCCAGAGTGTATTATACAGGTTTTCTTCAGTATAAGGAAACACTGCTGGCTGCTGGTCAGTTGGTTGTTCACCATGATTCCCAGGTCCTTTCCTCTGAAGCTGCATTCCAGCTAGTCATCCACAAACTGTATCTGTGCACAGGGTTATTCCATCTCACATGCAGGACTGTGCCTGGTCATGTTTGACTTATGGCAGTACCTGCCTTTTTCCAGGCCACAAAGATCCTTCTGAAGAGCAGCCCTGCCCGCTACCATCTGCTGAGAGCACAACAAATATCTTCTCTGCCTCATCATTCAGTTCATTAAGACCATATTACACAGAATCAGCCTCAGAACTGACCCCCAAAGGACATGACCAGTAACCAGCTGTCAGATGGGCTTTGTCCCATCGATCCCTCTGAGACCAGAATGACATGTCCAAATGAAAAAAGGGGCAATTATGGCTCTTCCCCTGCCTTTGACTGGTGAGAGCATATGATATCATTGGCACAGGCTGTCCCAGGGCAGGAGCTGGACTGCCCAATTCCCCAGCTGTGTGAGGGAATGAATCATCTGAGAATGACGAGACCCACACTAATCATTCATATGATGCCACACTATTCATTCTAAAAAACTAGACACAGCTGAAGCAGTGAAGCTCTCTGCAAGCTTTTATCATCTCCCTGGTAGTCAAAAGTGTGGTCACCTCTGATCTGGGTTCTGTTCCCAGTTTTGCAGCAGATTTCCAATATAATATTAACCAGGGCTCTTGAGTCATTTACTTAGTTAAAAATCTATGCAAAAATGCTATCACCGCTTTAGTGAGAGATCCAGAAAGTGACTAATAATAGAAAATAGGAGTACTTCTTTCACTGCACATTCCACTTTTATTAAATGCCATTTATTCTTATTAGTGAACATTTGAGTCTAATGGCATTTGCAAAGGGTTTGAGATACTTGGTGGAAAACGTAAAGTGGTACCATTGTTTCTTAATCAAGTACTGTGAAAATTATTTCATAGGGTATTCAGGTCAAGACATTGACAAATCTCCAAATCAACTTCCTCCACACCCCAGCTCTTCCCCTGATGGTGCAGGGCTTGCAGTGCTCCCATCAGCTAGGCGGGTCCCCTCCGCAATAATATGAGTGAAGCCATCTAGCATTTCACTTTGAAAAAGGAAATGCATTTCCCTGAATATGTGCCAGGCTCTACTCCACCCCTAACTCTCTGCACTGCTCAGTTACACATAGTTTAATGGCATGAAAGCTACAGAATTAGTGATCCATTACTACTGTCCCATTGCATTTTCAGTGACAATGACTGACTTTATTGGATTATAAATAGAAGTATGAGAATAAGTATAGCACTGAACCGTGTAGATCAATGAGCCCCTGAATCCTAGAAGATTCTAAAACTTTCTTTTGCACCCGAAGAATAGAGAACCAGTTGTTGAAATGAGGTAGGACGTGTTCTAAATATCAAGTACTCAAAATAATGTGTGAAGAACCACAGAAAACATACTCTGTATATATGAATATTAAAAGAGAGGTTATCAATGATAACAATTTTGTAAGTTCTACAACACCTAATTAGTAGATACAGCAATTAATATGAAAACCATTATATCCAAGGTAGACCCTGTAAAGGCATTGAGCAATGAAGTTCTTATAAAGATCCATGACAAAAAGCAGTAAATATGAGAGACATATCTACATCATTTATAATTCTTCTGTGTTAGTAACCTTCAAAAAAACTCAATAATTCTGGAGGGGTCATCCAGAGAAATTAGAAGAAGAGGTAGCAAAGGAAGTTACCTCTGTCTCCAGATTCTACTATTGATTACCAAACACCTTAGCCAGAAGTTTTCTGAAAATACCAATTACTTGAACAGCAAGAGTAATCATTATTCATCAATAATGAACACTATTGATGACTCCATTTCATGTCACATCAATCCAAAGCACCTGCTTATCCTTATTACTTCAGCATGATGGAAAAAAATACTTCCCTAAACATTTCATCAAATGTGCCATTCACCCTGTTTTCAAAATAATACCAAACTAAGTTTCAAAGTAAGATGGTGAAAAATTTCATTTGGAGAAGAATGACATAAAATATTTTTATGTTCTGAATTTCTTCCCCTCTGCCACACTGTTTTTCAGATAAAACTACATGCCAGATTCAAAATTCCTGAAAATATAGCAAGAACTCTTGTACCATCTGTTTTCTGCCCCTCTGTTGAGGTAACATCCTTTCTGCAAATTTATGTCAGCAAAGATTATATTAAGACATATGCTGTAAAATATAACAGCTAATTTTTCAGAGAGGCTAATCTTTAAAAGACGTATTTATAAGAGTAAAATTTAAGTTAAGAGGGGTAGGTTGAATTTGAGTTGAATTTGAAGTCTCCATACAAATATAAAAGGACTAGTATGGCAATATCCATCTGGGGCACCATTATAAAATTCCACTGGCTGGGTGTTAGGCATATCATTTTCTGAACTGTATATTTCCTTCTATAAATAAGGTTTTCAAAGAATAATTGCAGAAGAGGAAAAAAAATCAGAGGATAAAAATATTTTTTTAGTAAAATAACCTTTAGCTAAGTACACACAAAAAAGTTAGCCGTGTTTTCGCCTTAGATATATTTTAAATTAAAAAAATAAACTCCATGTTTTTCTACCAATTGCTCATGAATTCAGAAAAATGGCTATTACTGGAAACTATTTTTTCTAGGCCTTCTCACCAGATGCATAAGTATTTCTTGTCTTAAGGCTCCATTATTTAACATGAACTGTGTGTAACATGCTTTGCAGAAGTAATTAATAGGTGATTTATTTGTAATTCAAGATTTAGGCTCCGTAAGCCATAACACAATGGGATCAAAAAGAAGGCACTTGAAATTGAATTTCTGCTTGGAGGACACCTGAAAGTATTGCCCTATTCAGCACCATTTTTTGAATTAAAGATTATGAGGTTTCATTTGAATTTTGCTGAGCACCTAGTTGTTAATTTTCACGCATGGACATTTTGCTCATAAATTTAAGACTCAAAAAGTGTGCTAAAGCATGGGACTGGAGCTATCAAGTGGTTTAATTTCCTTAAGCCTTCTGGATAAGATCCTGCTTTCAATTATGAGGCCATGCTTACAATGAAATTTCATTGTTTTCTCTTTAATTCAGAAGATACAAGGCTTTTTTTACCTATTTGGTTTCCTCAGATGTGTTCACTTCTTCTTCCACATGGGATTTGAGGACTCTGGACACTTACAGGATTTTTACTAGCATCCAGTAATGCCATCATATCACATGTTTGAAAAATCTTAGAATGCCTCTCAGATCCACCTTGCTGCAGTGGAAACCTGCCCATGTTTATATCTCTGGAAGAAGACATTCTCAGTGATTCAGGTTAAATTTAACACAAATCATCTCAGGACTGAAAGCAGTAACATTTTATGTACATGGCAGTGGGATGCATGGGCTTTGCACAGATCCTATATTTCTAGACTTCATTTACATGGGTTTGTATTATCTGTGCTTTTCTCTTGGGCACCAAAATCCTCCATTACCCAGAAAACTGAGTGTTAATTACAGTTGGTTCTCAAAGGAGATTTAGTTTTCAAGCTCACAGGCACAAGAATGGCAGAGCACTGCCTTTATCTCCCAGAGCCTTCATCTCCTCTGACCTTTGCATCCCAGGGACCCAAACTGAGCAACAACATTTTCATCCAAAAGTAAATTATAAATTTGATCTCAATGTTGCAAATTCTTACCCATTTAGATAATTTCACAGCTCTGATTATTTTTGAGGAAATTCATAGCTGTGGTATATCATGCCCCTAGGAGCACAGACAAGGCCTGAGTGACCCCAAGATCTGGACACCACAGATTTGAGGCAACTCTGAAAGTAACTGAAAGAAATAAGTCATTTTGCAGAGTACTGAATATCACTGCAGTTACTAATATAAAGATAAAGCATAAAAAATGCATGCTTTTTATTAAAAAGATAAAGTGGTTTGCTATAACTACCAAGACTCCTGCGACATAAAGACATTCTCTGTTCTCATATCACCAATAACAGGAGACAGGTTTATGACAGCACTTGCTGTTGAAGGGACAGGAAAGAAGAGGTAAAGAGAAGAAAGAGGAAAATATGCAGCTATGGAAGCAATATTTGAAAGAGATGGAACAGAAACACTCTTCTTTCTTGGAATTTATCTTCTTTGCTTAGGAAAAAAAGTAGCAGCAGCAAATAAAGTTAATGTAATTCATAGTAACTACATTTCTTCCAGTTTTGCAGTTCTCTTACCTTTCCATATTCCCTGTGAATAAAGCCTATGTAAGGCCCCTAAGAAACACTAACTACAGTCTCTGACGAGTGCAGTTAGGAATTATAATGAATAATTATGAAGCAGTCTAAATTTGAAGATTTTACTTACACAGTCACTGCAGGCTACCAGCAAGGTCATTACTAAGATCCTATGTAATTTGATGTTTTTATTAAGGACGTCAGAGGAAGAGAGCAAGCCACATAAATTCAGGGCTAGCTAAAGGCCCACTTGTGAAAACATCTGGAAAAAGTGATCCAAAGAATAAAAATTACATTTCTTAAATGAGAAACAATTATTCGGAGCAAGTATAAAAGTTACCAAAACCTTCTATGTCCCTTTCCTGATGATCTGAACTTCATCAAGTCAAACAGCTACTATCCTAACTTCATACTCCTCCTTAAAAGAATGTACCAAAGTTCCTACTTTCTTTCTGTTTGATTCTCCTACATTTTGATATTTGCATCTGGTCACATTTTTCACTAAAATTTATGGGGAAAATTTAAGAATCACAGAAGTTTATGCTGTGTCTTTGACAAACCTTTTTCCATTTGATGCCAATAAATAGAATAGTGCCATACTTCATCCTGTCAGCATTCAGAGAAGTTCATTATTAAGGAAAGAAGGATAAAGAAGGCAGGGTTAATCTTCTCTTTCATATAAAGGAAGCTTTATTCTGATTTTTCCTTGTACATAAAAAGAGAGGTGTTGTCTTGTTCAGCCACTTTACACAGGAACTGGTCCCAATTACCCTTTACAATGATTTAGGTGTGTCCCCTAAGTCTGTTACTCTGCTTCTGTGCACAAGGTATGAAGAACTGACATATGTAATTAAAAATTCAACAAATCATTCTTTGCTGTCATTTCAACCAACTTCCTGCCTGGTGATACTTCTCTTCCTTCCACAGCCCATGCCAGTGAAGTACCAAAACTATGCTTATTTCAGTTACGTTTGTGCATGTTCAAAAGGAAAAAAAAAATCTCCCCAGAGAGCATTACTTGTGTTATTGCTGCATCAGCAGGTTCTTGCTCGCTTCCTGTGATCACTAGGCAAGGAGCAGTAGCCACAGGCAGAGTAGCTCCCAAAATCAACAAACAGCCAAGCTGATGGGTAGGATCTGGTTTTAAACTGAGAGCGAAGAACTGAGCAGTGATTTAAATCAGAACTAGTAATAAAAAAATGAGGAAGATAAAAGGGGAATGGGAATAGGCTCAAATATCTGGGGACCGCTATAATAGCTCTCATTCTACTGTGTATTGAAAAGTATCAGGTCAGCTGATAACAAGAAAATATATTCTAATCTCATTATTGCTGCTGAATATTGAAGTGGGAATAAGCAAGGTAAGCCTGTCTCAGCCTTCCCATTTTGTGTCATCTTAATATGTCAAAGACAGAAGAATTAAAGGCTTGTCCTTGAATAAATTACCTCTTCTACACATACAGAAATGCTGTATAGGTTACTGTCTCTCTCATTTTCTCTTCCAACCATTCTTCATCACAATCACAAATCTATGGCTAATTGTCAAATGGCACCCTCCATGACTAATTAACTATCAGGGAAGCTAACATTACCAGGAATAAAGTGTTTGATGGGGTGTTTCCCTCTATTTCACATTCAAAGAGTCTGTTATAAATTGATGATACCACAGCTGACTTTTCTTTCAAATGCCAAAGCCTTTCCTATGTAATAGAATGTGAATTTAAAGTAGAAAGGCATTATCCTTTATGAACCGTATCACTGCAACACCATAAATCACTTTTCTAAATGATTTCTCCATGTTACATGACTAAAATGCTGAACCTATCAATCCCTCTTGCTTTATGAGTCTCGGGACAGCACAAAGGCATGAAAGCTGAAGGAGTATATATTAATCCTTCTGAAAACTCACTACTCAGCTAATGTAAAGAAGTGAGCAGGCCTGACACTGCTCATTTGAAAGCTACAAAATGAATAACTTAAATGGGGAAGGTAGTGCTATCACATTCTCACAAGGAAACATAACAAGTGGCAATCTACTGAGCATAAATCAACAAAATCTGATCACTAGAAAAAAAAATCTGCTACTAAAAACATCTGTCGTGGAGCTGTCAGCACAACAAAGACAGTGGGTTCAGAGAAGTCCACAAAATTCATCAGAGGGCTGCAACACCTCTCCTGTGAAGAAAGGCTTTGAGAGCTGGGGTTGTTCAGTCTGGAGAAGAGAAGGCTTCGAGAAGACCTTACAGCACCTTCCAATACCTTAAGGGGAAGTATTAGAAAGAAAAACCTCTTAGCAGAGTTTCTTGTGATGGTACACAGGGTAATGGTTTGAAATGGAAGGAATGTCAGTTTAGATTAGATACAATAAAGATTTAATTTTTTTACACTGAGGGTAGTGAAACAGCAGAGCAGGTTTCCAGGAGAGAATTCCTCATCCTTGGAAACAGCCAAGGTCAGGTTGGATAAGGCTCTGAAAAACCTCATCTAGTTAAAGATGTTCCTGGTCATTGCAGGGGAGTTGGACTAGATGGTCTTTAAAGGTGCCTTCCAACCCAAACTATTCTATTATCCTGTGATCTTCCTTGATATATTTAACTGGATACTCTTGTTTTACCCTTTCTGCTAACTGGTAATTGCACACTGCTGTAAGGCTCTACAATATTTGAAAAAGCTTATTACATCAAGATTTTAAAATTGCTAACATTTTAACAGTATTACTAAAATTGAAGTGGTTATCTGACGAATTCCTCACTATAGTGAATTGATGATTATACAAATATTCCTTCCCCTGACAATTACCATCCATAGTGACCAGCCTCAAGGCTTTGGGTCACCTCTTTCATCCAGAGGTGAATGAAGGAGACGAACATCCCACAGCACTTTTGCCTTGCTGGAGAAACCTTCTCAACCTTCTTCTTTGGAATTCAGAGATACCCCTTGGATATTAGCTACACCAAATCCAAGTGCCAGTAGCAAAACCCAGCCAGCAGCTGTTAATGGTTAGCATACTTCTAATATTTAAATATGTCCCTAACTACCTCCAAATAACAGCTAAGGTTGAGGGAAAGATTTTGCTTTTAAAATATATTATCTTTAATATCCTAATCTGTGGAGTCAGTACTTGGCCAACTGTTGGACAGCTTCACAAAGGAGGCCCACTGGTGTGTAGCTTCTCCTAGGGATTGAAAGATTCCTTGTATCACTTTCATCAAAGAACCAGACGCCAGAGCTGTAATTTTTGATTGTGTTTCTTTAATAAAATAAACATCTAGATATATAAATAAAGCAATGCCATGCTGTTGAACACAGATTTCTCTTGGTACAGTACAAAGACTGCATAGAGCACTCCACAGACACGTAAATTACTGACATCCATTGGAAGACGTTATGCATGACTGGCTTAGTTTCAAATTCAAAGAGTGATTCCATGTATCTACTGATCAATAGTGATTTGATAATCTTTCCAAGTACCTGCCCATAGATACTGTCTCTTTGCAGACATATTCCAGCTGCTAAATTACATAAAAAATAAAATAGACTGTACTGTGAAATTTGAAGAAATTCTCAGTGATATTCTAACACCTCTGAAGGAAACATGCTTTTGATTTCAATGTGAATGGAACATGAATTCTCTCCATATTGCTCTCCAAGAACATACAAAAGTTATGACAAAGTGAAGTAATGAATTCAGCTACAAATCTCTGAACTATTTCTCCTTTACTGACTGTACCATCAGAAACTTTGAAAGCTCTAATTAGGGACAAGGCTGTCTCATACTTTTATGGGGTTTGACCACTTTTAATTTCTTCTGTTCAGCAATCTGGAAAAGCTAAAATGATAGACATAAATTTCATACTTTGAAATATACTAGTCAGCACGTTGTTTATTGCTTTTCTTTTCACCTCCACAACATCACTAAAATAATTATCAATGTACTTAAAGAAATCACAGTTGAGAGAACAACTGTGATTAGATAAGAGACACTACGTTCCCAAAACAATATAAAGAAAGGGGTAATTTAACATATTAAGTTCTTAGCAAATCCAGGTCCCCTAGATTAAGTTAATATCTATTGGCATTGGAATGTTATTAAAAAAAAAACCCTCACTACATTGACACAAGTAGTTTTTCATACTGTCTGACAAATTAGCACTTCTGTTAAGCTGGCACAAACATTTGGCTGGAATAATGTCCTAGAAGTATATCCATTACAGTTTGATGCCTGTGGCTGAACAAATTTCTCCCTTGAATAGAACAGAGATGAGTTACTATTGACACCTACAGAAATGTAATTGCCCCCAAAATCCTGACTAAAAACAGCCTCTGAACTCTGCAGTGCCCCATCAATGTTTGTCAGCTTATTCTGGCTTTAAAGCAATTTGTAGTTTGTCATAAGAACATTTGTCATTATATGAATTGTTCGTGATTTTCTAGCCAGAAAGACCAAATGGAACTACTTGTGTATATTTTTGGTTCAAATTTGTTTTAATTGTGTTTATAGAATGCAAAAATATAAGAGCATACCTCAGTCACCAGTCATTAAGTTATTAATACATTTTTTTAAAGTTATAATAAGAAACAAAGGCCCAGAAGATACTTATTCAGTAATTTAGTTTACAAGGAAAAGCAAAAGAAGTTTACTAGTTTCCAGAGTTCTAGGAGTCATCTTTTAAGCAATATGCATTTCATACCATTTAGCCAAAACTTTAACTTTAATAGTAAGCTACTCTGCTTCATTCTCCAGATGAACTTTCTTGCCCTGAGTCTACTTAACACAGGAAAGATCCTTTGCAGCTTAGAAAAAACCCAAACTAAATTAAAAAACCCAAAACAAACAAAAAACCCTAAATCCCAAAACTAAACAAAAAACCAAACCAAACCAAAACCCAAAAAAAATCCCAAAAACAAAACAAACAAACAAAAAAAACTAAACCACAATAAACCACAAAGAAACTCCCACATATTACACACAATGCAGAAATGTACTTTATTTTACTTTTAAGCTATTTTTTTACACTTTCAAGCTATTCCTACACATGGGTGATTAGAGAAATTTCCATCCAAAGCAAACATTTGTCTGCATGCTATCATGTTGTTTATAATGGCATAAGAGTAATGCACAACTGTAATCACAAGGTCTGAAATGCTCCTCTGATCTGTCTGAACTCCTCCAGCATCCTCTCCCACACAGACATGAATGTGCACAATCACAAATGCACAAAAATGGATGGACAGATTGCACTTCAGGTCAAAATCTCAGTGGGATTATTCCTTTGAGTAGATTGACTCACCTGGATAGTTTAGGTGATCTCTTTGGAATCTCATCCAGCCCATTGCTTGCTTCACATCCTCCCCTCAAATAACTCATCTCAAGCCATAGTGCTTTGTGTAAAATTTATTTTCCTTTTCCATCTGTGTTATCCAGTGGTTTTATGTTCTTGTCTGGTCGTTCTGCCAAGCTTACTGAGGCTCAGGGAAATTAAACAACTGGTGCAGGGTCACATATGTGTCAGCTCAGCCAAAATTAGCATCGAGTTTTAAAAACAGACATATAACTGCATACAAAATAGGAAGAAAAATGTGAAACCTTGTCACTTTGAGGGCTGTTGAGTTTGGTTTGGTTTTTTCTTTCTACAGATAAACTTAGGTAAATTATGATCCTATCAAGAAGAGGTTCTTTTCACCCCTTTCTCCTGGTAGATCCCTGATTGTGCCATAGAACAATCTTCTTGCTCAGAAGTAGCAAAGTTTGTAAGTTTTCCTCTTCTTGTACCACCTCAGAAGGAGAAGTTGTAGAAATGAACAGTGTTGTATCCAATTTTTAAAAAATGAAAGACATTTGTGGCTGTTGGTACCTATATTAAACTCTCTGCTAGACAACAGAGACCCACTATTTGTTGTCACCTTTCTTGCAAGCTGAGAGAAAAACAGAACAGTAGTTCACTAATGTAAAGAAAATCAGCCTCTTTTTCTGTCCTGATTTTTAAACTTTCCTGCTTTAGGCCTGTAAATAACTGCATTTAAGAGAATTTTGAGATGTATAATAACAAGACAAAGGATTTTATGAGGTAATAAAATATTTTCTGTTTTAGTATTACTGTGTGCCTAAGAAAAGAAGTAGTAGCTTTGAAAAAGAAATTCAAGTAGATCTGTGTGAGGCATGGACAAGCTTCAGTTTGGCTCAAAAGTTGTTCAGATATAGGTCCACAATAAAGCATGCATTACTATTAAGAATATATGAGGATATAATACTATACTATCTTACTACTAAGAATAGATGAGATTTTAATAATATATCACCTCTCTATATTCTATGTTTTATTTCCTGACATCTTCCCAAGAAGCATGCCAACTGCCTCATGATTATTTAATGTGTGTTTGTAAGTTTAAGATTTGAAACTTGTAAAAGGTCTTCTGAGGAGAAAAAAATTTGTGCTCATCCATAATTTCTTTTGTAATTCTACAGCTCTGCAAAATAATTTGTGTTTAAAATCAAACACTGACTATCACCTTCTAGCAAAACCATAAGGTTTTCTGTTCCCAACAGATTCCTAGAGAAAGGCAAGAATTTCAGTTAAGTTCCAGATTTTCACAATACCCACCCTCTCAAATTAGAATTTGAGAATAGAAAAAAAAACGTAATAAAAATTAGTTATTTTGCTATATAAAAGATAAAATCATATATACATGATTTTTCTTCTTGCAGTAATATTGACTAGCTCAGGTCCTAATATGGAACATTTTCATTTTCCTTGACCTTGAAATGGAACAGGTGATGCACAGGCATTTATGGTTTATATGCATGAGGCTACAGATTTTCTTATGCCTCTAAGTGCTTCAGATTTTTCTAAACCCCTTTTAGAATTTGGAAATCACTCATTATGGGCTTACTACTTTTAATTACTTCCCACCACTTAAAAAAAAAAATCTTNAAATCCTTGGGTTTTTTCAGTTTCTTTCCAAAAAAAAAAAAAAAAAAAAGAAGAAAAAAAAAACACACCCAAAAACCCCCAAAAAACCTGCAGTATTTGACATGCCCTTCAGCATTAGTACTTTTGGAATAAAATATGTCTTCCCTTTGTTCGTTATCAAAATCTATTTATATATTTCCATTGGGAAATATCTGAGACTTATAAAGCAATGAGAAAAAGCGCTAATCCATTCATTAGCTTTTGATCTTTTCCAAGACTATTCAGGACAAAAAAATTAGGCTTCACTATTTTTCTTCTACAACAATATAATCTTTAATGAAAATAATCAAAACCACAAAGCTGTTTTCTGATAGGTCTTTGAAAACATAATCTCTGAAACTCTCTGAAACCAAGCTGCAAAAGGCCTTTAAGAAGAAATATATACAAGTGCCAAATTATGAAGCTCAGACACTGTACAAGGGTACCATGACCAAACTCAGCCACACACACACACTGAAAAAAAAAATAAATACTAAATCCCTGTAACATAGTGTTAATCTTTACGCAATATGTCCCCAACCCCTCTAGTAGTATTTATTCTCTTTTTTACTTGCATATAAAAGTAGAAGGATGAAAGATATTTTCCTCATTCCCCTCCTCCCCATTTTTTTCATTTCCCCTTATCTATTTCATCACCTCAGCAACTTAAAACAAACCAACCTCCAATGTAAGAATTAAAGCACAACATTAAATAAATACGCCATTATGTTTCAAATAAATTTTAAGGATAAGTAGGTTAGATTTTCCTCTGATACTAACTGATACACAGAAATTTCTACCATTTTCTGTGCAGTTAAATATGCTTATGCTCAGGCAAACACAGGAGGAAGAACGTAATTTCAGATTTGCTCTTGTTCCTCTTGTGTGCTGAAATATTTATACTACACAGATTTTGTGTTGGTTCAAAAAAAGTCTCTCTCAGATATGATATTTTTCAAAGCTTTCAGTGCTAGAATGAATCTGAAGCAGATCTTGAATTAATTTTAACACTGGCTTTGCACTAAAAAAAGTACAGAAGAGCTTCATGAAAAAATCTGTTAGATGCTGCAGTTGGGGACAATCCTTTACCATGCAAAGGCCAAATTATTTACAGCTCTGTTTAATGTTTCCATAAAATTAAAAAAAAAATGGTAACACTTTCCACAATGATCAGGAAGGTACTTATCCTTAAAATTCCCTCTAACCCCAAAACATAGACACAAGAATTCTTAGACAATATTTCAAGATTTACAGTTTCTCACTTGATGTAAAAACATAAGCACAGGTGTAGAGTCAGAGTACAGACCCTCACAGCTCAGCATTATGTTTGTCCAGTTAGAAGCCAATTCTGGGAAAGATGACCAGCACAGGAAGTAAAAGTAAATAAAAGCAAGTAAAAAAGAGCAGAAATACTACTAGAGGGGTTGGAGACATCTTGGATAAAGACTAACACTAAATTACAGGGATTTAGTCTTGCCTTGAATAAACAATCTGCCCTTCAGCCATCCTGTGCCATCACTGCCTTTAGGAAACCAACACAAGTATTTCTAACACATGAACTTACTGCGTTCTTGCCCCCACACATTCTTAGCACCTAAAAAGGCCCATGAAAAGGAGCTTCACACCTCAAGACCAGCTGTAGGAACCACATACTCCTTTCTTTTGAACCTCTTCCTCCTACCTCTCCTTTTTCCCCCTTAGATCTTGCTTTGGGAAAGGCAATGAATCATTGATCCCAATACACATATAGTTCATCAGCCACCTGAAATAATTCCTTTGTCCTTGGCCAGCAACCTGCACGTTACATCCACAGTGGGCTAGTTGTGGTGACCCTGAGTAGCTGCAGGTCATAACTCAGGGCAGGTAAATTGTGATTAGGAGCACTGGTGCTAAATGGAAGCTCACTTCTCTTACATATTATTCTTATTCTTGTTATGACAACCCTTGAAAATGCTTGTCTTAGACTGCTAAAAACCTTAAGCATTAATTGTGAAAGTTTTCTACAGAGACTTCTTGAAGCTAATAGTTAATCTATTGGCTTCATTTAGGATAACTTCCTTCAGGTTGTCAAGCAACAACCATTACTACTTGGCTGGAACCAGACAAGAATATAAGCCAGTGGCCTTGCTTGGAGCCCCTTCCCAGGGCTGCACAAACCCTGGGGTGGCTGACAGCACGGACAACACCAGGCAAATGGATGATGTTTGTGTTGTGCTTCCTCCTCTCTGCCATATGAGGGGATAGAGGTTTTCTTTAAGTCAAACTGCAAGTTTTAACAGGAATATCCCACACAGCGAGCACAGCAGAGACCCCACAAGGGGAAAATGGCATCAAAACAAGTGATAGAAGCTACAGGAGAGATTGAGGTGTAAGTGATCAGGCTGGGTAAACTGTGGGGAGGAGAACTGAGCCACAGTGCTGAAGAGAACTGCTGTCTCCACACACTGGTATGCTCTAAGGTATGTAGATACGCATGAATGTGAAAAAGTGTCAACACTGTAAGGCATATTCCTCCTTTACAAAAAAATCACAATTTTTAAAACATGGTTAATCTTCAAGCAGATTTCATTAAAACCTGTATTTTATGACAGAAAACAAAAACACATAACACTAAAATCTCTGTTTTAAAAGTAAACTATAAAAACTTTTCTTCAAAATTTTTATTCTAGAAGCTCAAAGCTATTATTTTTATAGCTTTTGTTCCCTTGCATTTCATTGTGCATCACATATTCTACACTATAAAATATTGACAATTTTACAAGGACAATAACCTTCCAATGACTGAACACATTACCTAAATTTTAAGAAAAGCTAATCTCTATGAAACTAAGCAGTTTTCTATCTCGGCTTGTGCAAAATATATCATTAACCTTCCTGAAACTGCAGAGCTGACAACACTGGAAAAAAGCCTACCTCTACCTCTACACAAAACCCTCTTAAGTACCATCACAAGTTCAATTCTGATACAAGTAAATTTATATAAAGTAACCAAGTAATTTCGGTATTACCTAGGAGGCATGACATCTAAAAGTCAGTCTCTGCTGAATAAAATTGAAACTGATACTTGGAAGAACAACTAACTCACTGAAAGTTACTTGAAACAAATTTTTGTGTGTGTTCTATGCTTTCCTCAGAGTCTTTAAAATGATTTCTATTTTCAAAATATCTTTCTTTAAAGTGACACCATCATTTGTATATTTAACAACTACACTCTAAGACTTCTCTTGAGCACTGATCTATTTGTATGTAATACATGCCACTGAACTAGATTAGCTATATATGAACCAATCTCAAGGGTTTATTATTTTGTTGTTCTTTCACAATCCTTTTTCACTCACAGTTGTGCACAGCAGTAATGTACAAAATAAATTGGGATTTTGGGGTGGCTTGAGGCACGGATTGCTTCATTCTCTTGAGACAGACATGGTTTTACCATTGAACAATGAGGTTAGCTGATCTTAGGAAGTTACCAGATCATCTCAGCAGTACAGTAGGGTAATATCAGTGAAAGTAATATTTAGTTCTTTCTTGTATGTACTACAGTTGGAAGTCTTTTTATTATATTAGACTAATATATTAAATTCATACATTACCGGATGTTGAGACAATTAGTCTTTAATGATTACAACAGCAATTACTGTTTCTGAAATAACTCTTTCAGGCTAACCTTCTGCTTCTTGGCTATCCACAGAAAACTGTTCTAGGATTCAATTTAAAATTAATTAAACTTGAAAATTTATTGAGGTCAATGTTAATTTGAAGATTTGACAGTGCCAATTTTTTTTTTTACATGTAAGGATTTTTTTTCCCCCAAATACCACTGTTGGAGAAAAGGTAATGATCTAATTATGAGAGGCTATGGCTTTCATTCTAGCAATAAATTATCTTCATAAGAAACCTGGATATACAGTAAATTAAGAACCAAAAGATGACAGCGAGGTTATCTTCCCTTTCAGTCTTATATTAACCAAAATGAGTGCACAATTCTTTGATGAACACATCCTAACAGTTAAGTGGCATGAAGATCTTAACAATGTCAGTATTGAAGTTTATGTAACAGCCTGTAATCAAAGAAAAAAAAAATTCTCCCTGAAAATACAGCAGTAATAACAATTTCCATCATTCTATATTTTTTTAATTTAGATTTATCCACTGAAACTGAAAATATATGCAAAGAGAAGGAAAACATAAGGGGAAGTTCGAAAATTTTAAATAGATTGATTGTCACAGATGAGTGACAAAAAGGAGCAAGTCTGCTATGGACCTGTACTTTGTTATTTCCTACCTTCACTGTAGCCCAGAAAGACAGGAGCTTCTCAGAACATTGCATTTCCAAACTTCATGCTCATAAGAACTACGGAGTATCTTTGAATTTGTTGCACAATGAAGTCTCGAAACTGATACTTTTAGAGATTTCAGCATCATCAGACTGAAAGAAAACAATGCTTGACTAAAACAGTTCAGGTAACTTTTACATTAGCTCAAAATAGGACTTTTGAAAGAGCTTTGCTTCAGAAAAGATCAGGTTTGAGGAAGGCTAGAACATTCACAGATTATTTTCTTCTCAGAGTGATACAGGGCAGACAGCCAAGGAAGAAAGGTGCTCTGGAAAAAAGTAAAGTATGCTTTTCAGGGGAAACAGGAGTTTGTATTAGTGGGCACAGAAAACCTTTTGACAAAAACTCCAACCAGAAACTGAACAAGACAGCTGCTGTCTCCTCATGGAAGCAGAGAGCTGGAGCAGAAGAAAAAGGGAGGTATTTTATTGGGAAGCAGCACTGCCAAAAATCTCTTCAGCCCAGATAGCCCCTTGGCTCCTGTGGTGTGGTCAAACACAGAAGCACTCAGCAACAGTTTAAGAAATTCAAGCGTTTTCATTTCTTCCTTAGTTGAAAGGTGTATAACTGAAAAGCCATGTGAATTAAAAAATAGATACAACGACAATCACAATAATAGATGCCGTATCTATTTTAGAAAGGGCTGCAGCATCTCTCCTATGAGGAAAGAATAAGAGAATTGGGATTGGTCAGCCTGGAGAAGACTGACCCAATGGCAAAACCAACAGAACCTTAGCCTTTGAAAAACAAAAAAAAAACCAAAACTGAAACAAAATGACAGAATGTAAGCAAATTGCATGTGCTGCGGGAAAGTAACAGAATATTGGAATATTGTTTCCTAAATATCAGGACTTCCACTAGATCTTGCCGATTTTTAAGTTTTGAGGTCTTGATTTCAGAAGGTGACTTAATTCAGGCCCTGGCTGCCAAGCCCTGCCTTGGTCCTAGGGCTGTATTATTTCACATACAGCAAGACTTCGGCATCAGGCTTTGTCTCATTCTTTTTCTTCTACCACAACTATGAAGATAGAATGTGGGGTAGAAATAGTACTGTAGGCATAAAATATCCAGCTCTGTCTGGATCATGTGAATTTTACAAGTGGCTGAAAAATTACTTCTTACCTTTCACCACTTACCATGGAAATATTTGAAGGTAAGTTTATTTTTCACCAAATTTCTGGAGTGAATAGAACAAACATAAAGAAGAACATCGTGCAGATCTAGTAACAAAACCCCTGCAAGATTCCCCAGGGGAACAACCCCCAGGAGAACAACCACACAATATACTGAGAGTAAAGCAATACCAGCCCCAGCAGCAGGAAACAGGAGAATGTGCTTCTCTCTTAAACAGCAAAAGCTATGAATTTTTCCTGGTTACTGTTTGAGGACTTACGTGACAGAATAAACAGAAAAGTACATATCACTGTGGACAATATGAGCACTAATTACTTGCTACCAAGGCTGGACTTTTAGTTTGTTTACTTAAAAAAAAAACCTCAAACTAAACAAACATCACCACCACCACACCTGGTTATGAACAAAGACCTAAGGAGTTGCTGGCACTCACCTGAATTTGAGTAGTGAATCCAAGTCCAAACTCCATGGAAACAGGTGAAAAATTGTGCATATCTTCTGTAACACAGACACTGTTTATCTTTGACCTTCTGTTTCATTTGTGTCACTTCCTAGCATCAAGTGAATACATGAACAATACAATATCTAAATTTTTATTTTGGAGCTACATAAGAAATATCTGGTTGCTTGAAAGGCAAGAGGCAATATATTACCTTTGAGGTACATCTGGATGAAATGGAGACTTTCATTACAAATTCTGTAAATTTTTAATGGATAAAACCTAACTAAAACCATCAAAAAGTTAACTCAATATAGTATTTATATATATATGTCTTTCAAAAATAATATTCTAGTTATATTCTGGCAATTTGTTCTTTGTTTCAAAAACTAGAAATTAAAATAATTGGTATAGAGAAATATTTGAAAGTCAACTAGCAAGGGTTAAAAAATACAGAATAGTTAAAATAGCAACCATTAAAATTCAAATGCTTAAGTCAGATACCCAAATTTTACAGTGTCTCTCAGGATTTTCTTCTGGTTTAGACTGTCATTAATGTATAGAAGACCCCACAAACCTTTTTGTGAATGAAATTTTTATTTACACACTGTATCCAGAAGCAGATACATAAATCCTTATACAATTATTTTTCAAAAATGTGCAAGAAATTACTATAATTTTGTTTACAAACCAAAACACATTAAAATCAATGGACTTTGGATAATTCACTCTGTGGTGTGCCTAGTACAAATAATGCACACCAGGTCTGAAACAGAGAAAAGTGTAAACTACAGCAATCTGGATTGCAAGTATTAACTTCATGGCACTCCATCATCACTATAAAAATTCTTTAACCCAACAGGTATTCATAAAAAATTCATTTAGAATTTTTCATTATCTGTGTAGAATTTAGATCACTTTCCAGATACAACAATGCCATATTTTTCACATTATGAACTACCATCTAGGCCATTTTTTAATTATAAAGAATGCCTGTAATTTTTATTATTTGCAGCCATAGAAAGATTTAAAGAAACTAAATTTGCAATCATTATTTCATCTATAGCTTAGCTCAGAATTTGAAAGTTCAGTAACAGAGAAATACTTCTCATCATAGCCCATATATTGCTGGTATGCTGTTTTAAATTTATAATTCCAGTATTCACACAGATGAAATGCATCAAAACAAAAACTGCACAGATTTTACTTAGCCCAGCAGTCAATATTCACATAAAGAAAATGGCTTTAACAAAATGCAAAGTGAGCTCATCTGAGAACAAACAGTTTAATTAATAACTGCATTTCTGATCCTTCTGACAGAACTAGATTTTGATAAAAAGATGGCATTCACTATGTCAACAGCAGGATAAGTGCTATATCCTTCACACAGATCAAAGAATACACATCACTTTCAGTTGTTTATAACACTGGTTACAAAACAAAATAAAATAAAAAAAAGGAAACAGAAGAAATTGTGCAAATTTATAATTTCCAAATACAAGGTGTTGTTTTACTCTTCTAACTGGTAAAGCAAAGTTATCAATAATCTCAATAATTTCACTCAAAAAGGAGTTTTGAAGTTTCATTTTTAAAAACATTTTTCCTCAATTCAATTGCATAAAAAGCATACCTTTTGAACCCTTAAACTGTTGTGCTGAATAAATAGCCATATTTCTACTCTATAAGGACCACAGTCTGTTATCTTTTGTTCCTAGGGTATTTACTTCTAAAGGTCCCCAAAATATCCTCCATCATATTTCTTTTATTTGTCAAGGACACTTTGTTCCTCTAATTTACATGAAGCAGAAGTCAACACAAATTTTGTGGTTATTCTGAGGGCTTCTAAATCGACTCATAACTGAATGTTACTGTGTTTCTTTTATATTAATCTTTATAATGAGAAATTGTAAGTATCTTTAATATTTTCAAAGTATTTTTTGTGAATTCATTCTTCTGGCTGGCCAGACACCTCAGTATGAAAAAATACTGGGAGGTCCTGATTAAAGAAACCTGTAAAAATAAGTGTCTACTTACTACTGATTTAAAGTATTTGGAGCTTAGTAGAAATATCATCACCATTTTTTATTCTGAAACAAAGTGCTCTACACTTCTTACATCCTAGACCTCAAACACTTTTAAGTGTTCTTTTTGTGGTAGCTTTATGGCAGGGGAAATGACAAAGTTAACTTGCCCTGATTAAGTTCACAGATGAACAACACAGCAAGGAAGGCAGTTCAAAAACTGGACAGCTGTTTTAAAACAGTTTTTTTAATTAAAAAAGCATCATTTATGAGTGAACAACTGAAATTTATAAAGGCATGGGCAAGAATTTTAGCATGTGTGTTCTTGCACGTTTTTCAATTCCACAATAAGACCATGATATTATAGCTTCAAATATTTAGGTTCCAATGCAATGACTGCTAAATTAATGCTAGGGGCATAGTATAAACATATGTTTAATGTATTCAATAATGGTATTAAATGGCAACGAAAATATTTTATATACTATAATCTTTCAAAGATTCTGTAGAATGCATAGGCCCTCCAGTATGGGGAAAGAATTTTTAAAGTGAAGAAAATGCCAGAGGTTTTCTTCCAAAAGTATGCATCTGAAATCCATAAAAATTATTTTCTTTTTCCTCTCCACAGACAGAATCAGAACACTGTACCATACAATAGGTTATTGTGCCTTTTTGAATAAAGTTAGTGATCCTGATTCAGGGGAGGGGGAATGGGACATGACTGGGTAGGGGGAGAAGTCAGTAGAGGAAAAAAAAGAAAACAGAATCCTCCCTTTCACACATTTATCTCTATGGCAGAGCCAACAAATCACATGTATAGACTGCTCTAGATTATTTTCTTCTTTAAGTTTAAAACTTTATCAGACTAAAGAGGAAATCCTTATTCTCCCTCCCTTAAAAGCAAAGGCAGTCTTTATCTACCTTTGATTTTCTTTTTTTATTTTTTTAGTTAAACATTATGGTCAAAAAATAAATTAAAAAAATATAAATTTTGTCTATCAATTCAGGCAACCCAAGATGTAGTGCTACTGCACCACCTTGCAGCAATACTGTATTCACTTCTAAAGACTCATTTTAGGGGACAGAAATGCTAGATTAAATAAGGAGAAGAAAATGACCCAAACAAGAAAGATGTATCCAAGATGGACTTTTTTCCTAAGGTGATCTTTACTCATTAGCCACTTCTACCAGAGATGGGGAATATGACATTTTAAAACACAAAACAGGGGGGCAGAGGCATGCAAAGCAAGGCCTGTCAGCAAGACAGAGGCAGGCCCTCCCTCCCAAGCCAGCCACGACCCCTTTAACAAGTAACTCATAAAAGTGATAAAAACATGGGAGAAAAGAAAACCAAACTAAAATAAAACAGGAAAATGCCACGGATCAACCTTGCATGATGAAAATATTACAGTGTAGAACTTGCACTCCCCACTGAAAGTCTTTTTTTCCCTACGGAAGGTTAGAATAACTGTAAGCTTTCCAAATGCCAGAATCTTTGACAGATATCATAAACACTTACTTAATTGATTCAATATTTCATATGTCAAAACATATTTCATGACAGCAAACTGAAACATTTTCTGCGGTCACTATATATCCAAATATCTCTTCCCAATAATTTGAAAGGCTAGGAGAATAGCACTTTAGAGATGCATTTAAACATCTTCCACATAAAATCTTATCAGTCCTGCTCCTTCCTCCTCAAAGGATATAGAAAAAAGGGGAAAATGATCCAAAGGACATTAGTGTATTACTGTACTTTCTGAAGTGAAAGAAAAATATAGAAAAATGGAAATGATAACATTTCAAGTAGCTTGAACATAAATATGGTAGAAATCATCCTATTAGAAGTTTTACCCCATCCCCAAAATGGCTTATAAATTTACGTTCCCATGATAACAATTCCTAGAGTCTTCCCACAAATACAGGAAACTTCCTTCCCTTACTCTGAGAGAGTAGGCAGGAGGGAAAAGGAAAGAAAGAGGGGACCTGGTAGGTGTTCATTTATTAGCTGATGGCATGATTATAAAAGGTAATATTTTACAAGACCCCAATACCACAATTTTCTTCTAGGTACTATACATTGACTTTCATAGACTGTTTTTTAAAGGCCATTTTTAGAGGACAAAACACTGAGACGAGAAGAAGGCTGAACCAACCTTCTCAAACACAAGAGTGTACAGACAGTACAAGGCTTAGGAGGAAGGCTTTTTTTTTTCCCAAAGATATGCTGCAAAACCATATTCTTATCACACAGCTCTGTCTATACATTGGGGCATATCTCTACAGAAATGTCTAATTACGACACTAGGAAACAGTTTTTTACTTAGATGTGAAATCAGTAATTTAGAATACCAATATGTTCTCTATCCATGATAGTTTTTTTCCAGAGGTTGTTTTAAAGGAAAAAAAAATCCATTCAACAAGTTTCATTTGACTTTTACTTATTGTTGAATACACATGAAATGTGCTTTCAATGCATAAAAATCACAGTGGATAGCAGCAAAGGACTTGGGGGAAATTAAGGAGAATTTGATCATTCACATTGTGATTAATCTGCACATTGATGAAAGATAGCTATTTCACACTTCTAAAAATAAACTTGAGATCATTCTTTCCAACAAAACAAAACAAGAAAAAAAAGCCTCCCAAAATACACAAAACCCCCCAAAACAAACATAAATCCAAATGCATTACTTTTCTTTTACAGACAAAAATGAAATATTTTTATGGCAGCAAAAGATTTTGATAATAATGAAAGTCTGTAAACTGTAATTCAATCTCTTTTTGTTGTTGTTGTTCCCAAAGTGCAAGATGCAAGATTCCCGTAAGCTTTCAGTAGTGCTTTTCCTGTAAATAATCCTTCATTTTGTTTGGCAAAGGCAGTTTTTGAATCAGGTCTATTCTGGTGTACTGACGTATTACAAAACGACACAGGTACTGTAAAGAGCGCACCTGCATAAACCGGGACACTGGATTTGTCAGTCTCACTGGGTAAGTTGCAGATCCTGGCAGCCGGGATCTCGAATAGCAGAAAGCTCCATTTTCAGAGTCCCTGATTGAATGTTCAATTAAGTCAACTATAGACGTATGTCCCTCCACATCTGGCTGTTCATAAAAACTAAACCTACCATTTGAGTGTTCAATTCTAGTGTGAAGAGTTTTTCCATGTGAACGAAAACTCAAACTTAAAAGATAACGATCATCAGAACTATCTCGAACGAGAAACGAGCCATCAGGCACATTAGCTAATTTTCCCTCTGCCTCCCAGCGTGTAATGGGGCCCCAGTACCATCCTTGTTTTGCAAGTTTTTTCAGTTCTTCTGTGAGGCTTGTCACAACCATAGGACCGCTGTTCTGTACAGAGTCATAAACTCTTCCAACTCCTGGGGCAGTGTTAGGATCAAAATTCAAATGGCAGCGCATACTTTCAGCCACATGGGCATCTGTGCCATTTAATCCATTGAAGTTCCTTTGGATTTGATTATTCTGCATTGGAGGTAGCAAAGGTGAGAGTGGAGGGACATCGCTATGATTAACTCTTGGGCTTTGCAACATGACTCCTGTGGTACCAATCAACAAACCATTCACCGTCTGGTCCACAAAGATATCCGGTGCAACGACTACATCCTGGTCCACTTGGCTCTCATCTTCATGGAAAGCATTTCCCCCCACTTGAGAAGAAACAGTCGAAACTTCCATGGGTGAGGAACTATCCAGACAGTAACTACGTGATCCTTCCAAAGGATACATTCCCTCATCTAAAGGCACAGTATACTGAATGTAGTCCTGAGGCATTAATCCAATAACTACAGGCACATGTTCATCAATATGAAGATGCAAGTCCCCGTTCTGAGATTCCGTATTTTTTAATGCATTGGTTTGTTCCTGGAACACATTTTCTGACTGCAAGTCATGGAAGTCCTTTCGAACACCATTTAGTGCTGGGCTTGGATTAGAGGAATGGACCAAGGCCTTGACTTTCACTTCCATTTTGATGCAAGTCTCTTCTGAATTTGTAGGTCGAAGTGGCCACGGAGTTGGGCTGTAATGGTGATTACGGAGGGAAGTGGATCTCAGAGGTCTTTGAGCTCGCACATCTTTGAAGGTTATTGGAGCAGATGAGGAAGAAAATGTGTCATCATCTGCAGAGCTTACAGATGGTGTGCTGCCTTTGCCTTTCTGTTTTTGTTTTGCTGAAAGCCTCCTTTTTAACGTACCCATTAAACTTTCACTTTTTGATCTATTTTTGCCTCCTTTTTCATCTTCACTATTGACTTCACAGCTAGCCAAATCTTTACCATAGCAGCTGCCAAACAAGGAGTCATCTTTTCCAAATTCACTTAATGATGGCTGCTGAACCACTACAAAGTCACTTTCATCTTTACTTTTATTTAAGTTAAAGGACTTGCGAATTGTTTTGAGACTAATTTTCTTCATTATGACAAGTTACCAAATCTGGCTGATCAGCAGTGCTTGCGGTGATATAGCCCTAACACACGAAGAGCAGCTTCTGCTTCATTTATGTGTTTATCCAGCCTCATTTAACTTCAAGAGCCATTTCCTGGAAAGAAATAAAAAACAATTACATTCACAAAAGAAATATTTCAAAAATTATCTATAAGGGTTTCCCCCTCTCCAAGCAAAACAGAAATTGCAGTACTTTAACAATGGGCATCACATAAAAGTAAAAATAGGGAGCTGACTTAGAAACAATCAGGCTCAAAAAATGAAACTGCTACATTGGCCTTGGAGATTTCCACAACTTCATTCTGCTTTCAGCATGGTAATTTTTGAAACATCCACACACCTTGTATTACACTCAAGACACATATACCTAATATGTATTATATAATACATATTTTTTATACTTTATATATAATTTTCAAACACATAAACGTTCCTCTCTTTCCAAAGGCTCCTAAAAAATCCCCACACAAGTAACTACAGAAGATAAAACTACAGAAAACATTCTAATCAACAGAATTCCTACATGCAGGTTAAACTCTGATTGGTCCTAAAAACATAAGGTCTTAAAAGGTTATACTTTCTGTACACAAGAAAGTTGAGTAATATTTAGAAGGTTACATATTTATAGGAAAACCAACCGTACTGAAAATACAGATTTTCCTTAACGGCAAAGTAACGTACATTTACAGCAAGTCCCCTCCTAAACTTCTGTGAAAGAAAGGATTTCCAATCTGTTTTAGCCACAGAAAGCCAAGTTTCAGGCTCTTATTGCCTAAAATTACTAGAACTTTTCTTCCTCCAGTATTTCTGCCAAGATCTAGTGGACACAGCTGCTCGAGTTCCAGACAACTGCTCCCACCCGGCATCTTGCAGAATCAGGTACCCACAAAACTGATCTTTTGGATAGTCTTTTTTTCTCGATTGAGGTTTGACTGTGTTTTGGGGGGGCTTTGGAGTGACATGGTTTGTTTCATTTTAATTTTAGCTAGACCTTCCAAAGTAAACAGCTCTGCAAAGAGAAGGACAACGCATAGGAAAGAGAAGAGAGTGAAGTTGCTACTCACACAGAAGTAGGTACTACAATTAGTAGTAACTGTTGTTCCACGTACCTCCAAATACATGCGATGTTAGCAGCACAACCTGCAGCAGCAAGCCTGGCTCCAGGCTAAGCATGGCAAGCTGAAGGAGTCTAAGAATCTTTCAAGAAATCTTCCAACCTTGGTGGACAGAGGGGAAAGTAAAACAGCCCTTATATATGCACTTCCCACTTTTCTACCAGAGCATCACAACATAAGCAAACCGAGAAAAACAGTGCAACAGACCGAAATAAGTTTTATCAACTAAACAATACCGTTTTCTTAAAAAAGCATTCAAAAACTGCATAAAAGTGTGGAAGGACAATGATTACTACAACCAAAACGCAGTCCACTGCCTATTGCTGTTGCCCAGCCCAACTTCTGTGGTCCTCAAGTACACAAAGGCTAAAGGATCATATCCAAAGCAAACTAAAAGGCAATGTGAAACACCTACAGATTCTGAACTTCAAAACACCTTGAAAAATTTTAAGTAAAACCCTACTGCTGGAGGGGTGGACACTGCTCCATAAAAAGCAGAAGTAGTAAAGATTTAAGTAAAATTTAAAGTAGTAAAGATTTACTTGGATTGTACCCTAGTCCCATCTGCATCAACCTATTTCAAAGACTGGTTCTGTGTCCTTGTCATATAACCTCTGATATTTCCCAAGTCGATCTTTAAAGCACATTCAGATCTTTCAATTTCATTTTCTTAATAACCAAACTAAATAACACTTTCCTTTCTTTCAATGGGGAGAAAGTAAAAGGTTTCTCCAGTCTCTAAACTGATTTATTTCTAACAGCAAAGAACAAACATGACCAAAACACTTCCTAGACAAAAGCTAAGAATCAATTACTTGCTATAAATGAGCATTAAGACCTTGAAAAACAGAACTAATATTTTATGATATGTTCTCTAGTTATTTTCCACTTTTAACATGATACCTGTTGTATCAGGAGTCATGAAATCCTAAAACATCATCCTCCAGTTACATAATGTGAACACAATCCTGAGTTATGGGTATAAATTTTCAAAGGTAAAAAAACTATGTTTACTTCCCTACAAGTGCAGATAAAGAGAGACTTACATGTCAATTAAAAGGAGACTCAAAATGTCACTGACCTTCTAATCCTAAATCATTTGGATTTTGCCACCTTTCCAATTTACAGAACTCTTTCTGTCATATGTAACCAAATTTATCTACGAAATGAGTGAAAATTACAAACTCAGGATTGCATGCTTCTCCTAAACTAACAAAGTCAGAGCATTGATTCATTTGATAAAATTAACTCTGCTTTTGTGTAAATAGTGCCAGAAGCCTGGGAACTGTCACATTAGCTCCACCTGTGAAAACCACAGTGCTCTCCAACTGCTTCTGACATCCACAAGTTGATATTATTTCCACTTTTCTAGAAATGTTCCCCCCTCCTCGTGGAAGGTACTGACTGCAGATACCAATCTCATCACTCTTATGACCAGCACCACGACTCAAGGAAACAGCATGTAGCTGAATCAGGGGATATTTAGGCTGGATACCAGGAAAAGGTTTTTCACGCTGAGGGTGGATGGGTACTGGAACAGGCTCTTCAGGGGAGTGGTCAGAGCACAAAACCTGACAGAGTTCAAAAAGTGTCCAGAGAGAATGCTCTTAAGTACATGATGTGATTCTTGGGGAGTCCTGCACAGAGCCAGGAGTTGGACTCAATTACCCTGATGGGTCCCTTCCAACTCAGTATATTCTGGATTCTATAAAATGGTTGGTTTATTAGTTGTATTATTGTAAAAATTCATGTCAAGATATAAGAAAGGTTTGATAATCAACTGTAAAGCACATAAACAACATGCATCTATACAGAAGCCCAGTTCATTCATGCATGAGATGATAAAAATCTAGTGACAGTCCAGGCTGAAGCTCTTCAAAGTAAACTGAACACACTCACATCATGAGAGCAAGTCTCTAAACAAGTTGTCCATATGAGACCCACCCTCTGATATCTCCTACATATATTTTATCCAAGACAGGAGAAAACAAATACACCCTGAAGTCAAATACCCTCTCTTTCTTTGCACATACTTAAAGAGTACAGCTAATTCAGCATTGCATATCAATGTGTTTAAAAACCCTGTAAAAACAGCCCTCAATACATGATACACTCATATGCTTGCAAGTATAGAACTCGTTGCAATCTTCATCTAATAGAGGTGGTCAGCAAGAGCCCAGGCATACACCCCTTCCTGAAATACATTAAAAGGAATTATGCAACTTCTTCACAGCCCTCAGCACAGCAACAGCTTCACTAGTATTTTGCAAGAATTATGGCGTGACTGAAGTCTCCCACTGATGTGCTCTTCCAGTGCCATCTGCTGTACAGTGAATTAGACAGCCTAACAAGAGACAACTCTAGAAATTCTTCTGGCAGATATTTGCAACTATAAACAGACTTGAACCCTACCAATGTGTTCCCAAAGCAGGTGACTATGTGTGCAGAAACATCTGGAATACACAGACTGAAAATGAGAGATTAATGAAATCCAGAAAGAGAATGAGTCTTAATATACAGAATAATGTGGATGAATGAAATTCAAACTTATGAACTTTTATCACAAATTCTGCATCTCAGAATCTTTAATATTATGCAGGTTAACAAAATAAAGGACAGGTCTCTGGACAAAAACTACCAGATTACTACCCAGCAAACACCATGTCCCCTTTTTCACATAAAAATATGTGCAATGAAATGCAAAATATATGTGTAATGAAAACTAAATTTGCACACCTCACTTGGAGCAACATTTACCAATCACATACAAATGTGAAATTATCAGTGAAGATAATTAGGCTAAAATTTCACTTTACAGGCTGCTTCTTGGAAACCTGAAAAGCAGGCCATGCAATGGTACAGTAATTATTATGGTGGCCAGCACTGATGTATGAAAAATTATGGATATTTTAAATATGTATCAGTTTCTGCAAATCCGGTTTGATTATTCCAACATTTCAGAGTAGTTTCAGTTTGTTGGTACAAAACGGTTTCAGTAGATTGGAATCACATAGCTATCTCGAAGGAGTGCTTGCAAAAGTACACCAACAAAAAAGTTTGATTATACTGTCTTTATTAATTTCTGATCTTTTTCACACTTTTATGTTAGGTATACTCATTTCCCAAGACAAATACTATAAACAATGCTGCCAAAATGCACTACGATAGAAATCAACCAGGAACAACTTTAAGGAGTTAGGATAGAGAACACCCTATGGAAACATACAGCAAAATACAACTCATGTTTGAACAAAGAATTGTCCTTAAAAAGTTTAATAAAAATCATCACAAAAATTACTTCGAATTATTCTTTAATGCTACTTCAGATAACTTCTCTAAAATAAATGTTAATCTGCTTATTTATTTTCATAAAGTGAAACAGTTGAGCATTGAACTTGATTTTTCTTTAAACACACATCATCTGCATCATTCCTGAAAAGTCTGTATTTCACTTAGAAATATATAATCTTTATTCTTCTACTGGATGATCATAAGACTTACCTAATTTATAATTTCAATTTATCATATTTTAACATAATCATTTATATTAGGAAAATAACTAAAAATACCTCAAAAGTGAAAAGTTTCTGCATTCCTGGGCATGACAAGCACTAGGTTCTTATTACTGTCAGATAATGAAGCCTACTCTAATCTGCAGAAGTATAAGGTGTCATTCCTCTGCTTTTCCCAAATTCTCACTGAAATATATTCACACATTCTTTGGAAGAGCATGTCAAAAACAGCATCTTAAGGTAATGCAGATTTCAAGTGCTGTATTTTGGAAATTCCTAAGTGTCTACATTTTCTCCAAAGTTACTAAATCTATCAATATGAATTATTAAGAAGTTGCTCTCCATACCCATTCCCATCAACTTTACTTCAGTACTGAAGTCTGTATCACTGGAAGTTTTTCTTCAAACCAGTATACAAAATACTGACTTATTATAAAGTAATATAAAATTATAAATATAAAATACTGAAGTATTTCCTGCTATGTGCTTAAGAGTTTCAGGCTATATGAGTACAAAAGCTACACACAAAATACTCCTTAAGTAAAGAGAGATTCAGTATCTACTTCAAACACCATCAGTTTCTAAAAGAACATACACACTACAAGGCAACTTTTGGCTTTTTCTCTGTACATGGCACAAGCACACTGAAAATGGTGAGGTTTTTCTCTTCACTGATCCTCAAGTAAATTCCTACATTATATTCCTTTTCAGTAAGAAGAATCTTTAAATGAAGTAATCTAAATTCCATTGCATACTCTTATACCTTGAAAACAATAAAAAAAAAGGCAAACTATTTTAACAGTGGCTTCCTTGCTAATGGATGAACGCTCCTGTAATATGATCACAAATTTTATAAAAGCCCTTCTGACTTGCATACCTGCTTTTCTAGTGAGCTCAAGGCTCAGATTTACAGCTTCACACAAAACTGGAACAAGGAAAAAACAGATGAGAAGCTCATCTGAGAGTACATTACACTTATAACAATTCAAGAGTACTTAAAGCCTCCTATTTTTAAGCTAACTAATCAAAGACCTGAACCGTGAGTTATTCACCACAAATTTAAATTTCTACCCTCTATGATTGGAGCAGATGAGGAAAGTATGGTCAACCTCTCTACAGGGCAATATAACTGAACAGGTTTTATACCAATTAGAATTTAAAACAAACCAACCAACCAACAGGAAGTTATGTCATTTAGTTGCATCATCTCTCCTATTTTTTTCCTCCTTTTACAAAACTTAAACATAAAAGAGTCCATGGGCACTACTGTTCCAACACAGGATAGAGTAACCCCAATCACTACCAACCTTTAGTAGAGAATAACCAAGGCACACCATTGGTAATATGTAGAAAAGTGGGGTAAATTAATAATGAAAACTTGACACAATGGAATTTTTCTTAGTCACTTCTGATTATGGGAATTTAAAGTATGCAAAACCAGGAACACAGCCACTGGAAAAGTCCAAATACCTTGACTGCTTTTCCTTGGCCTGCTGTTGAAAACGAATGCCCTTTAACATTTAGATTTCTTTGATTTTTATTTTCATTTTCTTTCTTTGAACACTATTTAATCTATGAGTGCTTGCAGTAAGTCCTGTTCTTTCCCATATTTGGTTGCAGAATGTAATATTTCTATCTGATTGGTGATTTTCCTCTGGGGAGTCACTTAAGGGTGTTAAATGGCATCTCTGTTATGGTTCGTATGTGTATATACAGACTTGTAACTATAATAATTTCATCACTACAATAGCCAAACCCAGTTATTAATATTAACAGTCCTCAGCCAAGGTTACATTTCTGTTACCCAAGGATGGCTGGCTGGGTTCCATATCTGCTCCCAAGCTACCATGGGCACACTAAAGTGGGGGTGTTAAAATGAAGTTGGCACCAGTTGGTACCGGCTCAAGAACACACACAACATCATGATACCAGAGCTGCTCTTGGAGGAGGAAACTCCAGGGAATCTGGGTGGATGACAGCCAGTAACCACTTGAGCCATTCCTGCTAGATCTCTCACAAACTGAGAAACAACACCCAAACAGGGAAACAAGCAGACTGTACTTTTCATACATTTACTAAAAGACAGACACAATTACCACCTTTCATCACTTTCTTTTATGCAAACATATGATAATAAAGCATACTGATACTGCTTGCAACTTGTTTCAAGCATGTCGAAAAATTACCAGGAAAATGAAATCACAATTTGGCTCTAAGACCCTGATAAACAGCAAGGGAAAAAGGAGCAAACAAAAAATAACCCAGCAGTTCTATGTATGCCAAGGCACTGAAAAAGAGAAAAGAACATTTTTAATTAATCAAATAGGAGAAGTCACTAAAGAAACCTGACATGTTCACGTGTTTCACTGCAGGAAATCCCATCCATTGACTGCAAATAAACCTTTGCTTTTCGTTTTCATACAGCTGTGCAGAAGCAGATGAAGAGTGAGAATAATGCTCAGTCAGGCTCTGTTTTCATTTCTTACTATTTTACAAGAATGCAGCAGCCAGCCTTGCAGCAGACTGTCTGTCAGCAAAAATTAAGTAGTTTCATAGGCAAAGGTTAGACTTCCTGGGAAATAATGCATGAGAATTCCTTTCCAACTAAGGGTCCATCCCCCACTCCATCCTGAAAGAAGATTACACCAGAATATTTCCTATCCATTGTAAAGTATGGAGTAGCCTCAGCTTGATAATGAGGATTTATGCTTATCCAAGATATTTATGCAATCCTCTTAAACCATAACACAGTTATGTTAGGAGTCTGAAAAGCTGTAAAACTATAATGCTCTACAAACCAGTATTTCATTTTACAATACTGACCAACATCACATTCTGTAAAAGGAATCAATTTTGAAACATTTTTGCTCTAAGATAGGAAGGAACAGATTCTGTGCCTACGTATTTTAGAACAACACAAGTGTTTGAAATTAATATGATGAAAATGAAAGGAAGAACAGGAAAAACACAGTAAAAACCAAATAAAATTGCATTTCTGCACTTATTTTCATTAAGAAGTATGCATAAATGTCTAAATGCTGGAATGTGTGTTGAAAAAAACATAATATATGTAATTGTATGGATGCAGGTACTAAAAACCAATGCAGTTTGGTTTCTGAATCCTCAGTTATGCATTTCCAAACATAATTTTAGAAATGCTATCCATCCCTTCAAAGCAAATGCCAGAAAGACAGAAATAATAAAGCAGACCATTCGCTAAAAGTGATTTTTTGTGGTCAGCAATAATCTGACCACCCTTCATGTTAGTGACAAAATAATAAAATTGTGAGAAACACTTTTCCAGCCCTTCCCAAAAAAGGAAAGAATACACTCAGAAGACATGCAACAGCTAAATAGCACCGCTTCATGCTGACTGATATTGATTTTGGTTTCGCTTTCAAAGTTCAGGCTGGTGTTTCTACAGCAAGCACAGAAACACTGTTACTGTGTACAGCTTCCAAAACACAAACCAAGACATTAAACAGGTACCATGAATTTTCCTACTGTGCTATCAGAACAGACATTCAACTTCTCAGGCCAAACATCTGTCACCAAAGAACCCCACAGTTGGTACGAGGGGCACGTACCAAATGGGTAATAGAGAAATACATCACTCAGTTAACACCTAATGCTACATTATGTGTTTGTTTCCTGCTTCCAGGGAAAAAAAAATCACTAGATTAAAAAAGGGAAGACATTGTGAGGAGAAAGAAAATACAGGAAAAGACATAGAAAGAGAAACCTCATACCATATGGTACCACTACAGAGGTGATCATTCTAGGAGGTACTGAAAAACACCTGGAGGACAACTTAGTCATTGGTCACAGCCAGAACACTGTGTCATGAGAGGAAAGTCCTGCTTGTCAAACCTGATTTCCCTTTATGACAAGGTAACCCACCTAGGAGATCAAAGGAAGCAAGCTGATGTCATCTTTTTGGATTTCAGTACTTTTTGGTACTGTCTGTCACAGGATCCTTCTGGACAGAACATCCAGCACACAGCTGGATAAACACAGCATGGGATTTGTGAGCCACTGGCTCATGGGTCAGGCACAAAGGGTTATAGTGAATAGGGTGACATCAGACTGGCAACCTCTCACTAGCTGGGCTCTGCAGGGCTCCATCCTCAGCCCTGTGCTTCTTTCAACATCTTTATAAATGACTTGGACACAGGACTGGAAGAGATACTGAGCAAGTTTGCAGATGACACAAAATTGGAAGGAGCAGAGAGGTCCTGCAGAGAGACCTTGACAAGTTAGAGGGCTGGGCAATCACCAACCATACAAGTTTAACAAGGGCAAGTGCCCAATTCTGCACCTGGGATGGGGCAACCCTTAATGCACAGACAGACTGGGGAATGAGATGCTGGAAAGCAGTGCCACAAAAAGGGACCTGGGGGTCCTGGTCCACGGCAAGTTGAACATGAGCCAGCAGTGCCCTGGAAGCCAGAAGGGCCAAGCCTGTTGTGGGGGGCATCAAGCACAGCATCGCCAGCTGGGCAAGGGAGGGGATTGTCCTGCTCTGCTCTGCACTGGGGCNGCAAAGGTTAGACTTCCTGGGAAATAATGCATGAGAATTCCTTTCCAACTAAGGGTCCATCCCCCACTCCATCCTGAAAGAAGATTACACCAGAATATTTCCTATCCATTGTAAAGTATGGAGTAGCCTCAGCTTGATAATGAGGATTTATGCTTATCCAAGATATTTATGCAATCCTCTTAAACCATAACACAGTTATGTTAGGAGTCTGAAAAGCTGTAAAACTATAATGCTCTACAAACCAGTATTTCATTTTACAATACTGACCAACATCACATTCTGTAAAAGGAATCAATTTTGAAACATTTTTGCTCTAAGATAGGAAGGAACAGATTCTGTGCCTACGTATTTTAGAACAACACAAGTGTTTGAAATTAATATGATGAAAATGAAAGGAAGAACAGGAAAAACACAGTAAAAACCAAATAAAATTGCATTTCTGCACTTATTTTCATTAAGAAGTATGCATAAATGTCTAAATGCTGGAATGTGTGTTGAAAAAAACATAATATATGTAATTGTATGGATGCAGGTACTAAAAACCAATGCAGTTTGGTTTCTGAATCCTCAGTTATGCATTTCCAAACATAATTTTAGAAATGCTATCCATCCCTTCAAAGCAAATGCCAGAAAGACAGAAATAATAAAGCAGACCATTCGCTAAAAGTGATTTTTTGTGGTCAGCAATAATCTGACCACCCTTCATGTTAGTGACAAAATAATAAAATTGTGAGAAACACTTTTCCAGCCCTTCCCAAAAAAGGAAAGAATACACTCAGAAGACATGCAACAGCTAAATAGCACCGCTTCATGCTGACTGATATTGATTTTGGTTTCGCTTTCAAAGTTCAGGCTGGTGTTTCTACAGCAAGCACAGAAACACTGTTACTGTGTACAGCTTCCAAAACACAAACCAAGACATTAAACAGGTACCATGAATTTTCCTACTGTGCTATCAGAACAGACATTCAACTTCTCAGGCCAAACATCTGTCACCAAAGAACCCCACAGTTGGTACGAGGGGCACGTACCAAATGGGTAATAGAGAAATACATCACTCAGTTAACACCTAATGCTACATTATGTGTTTGTTTCCTGCTTCCAGGGAAAAAAAAAATCACTAGATTAAAAAAGGGAAGACATTGTGAGGAGAAAGAAAATACAGGAAAAGACATAGAAAGAGAAACCTCATACCATATGGTACCACTACAGAGGTGATCATTCTAGGAGGTACTGAAAAACACCTGGAGGACAACTTAGTCATTGGTCACAGCCAGAACACTGTGTCATGAGAGGAAAGTCCTGCTTGTCAAACCTGATTTCCCTTTATGACAAGGTAACCCACCTAGGAGATCAAAGGAAGCAAGCTGATGTCATCTTTTTGGATTTCAGTACTTTTTGGTACTGTCTGTCACAGGATCCTTCTGGACAGAACATCCAGCACACAGCTGGATAAACACAGCATGGGATTTGTGAGCCACTGGCTCACGGGTCAGGCACAAAGGGTTATAGTGAATAGGGTGACATCAGACTGGCAACCTCTCACTAGCTGGGCTCTGCAGGGCTCCATCCTCAGCCCTGTGCTTCTTTCAACATCTTTATAAATGACTTGGACACAGGACTGGAAGAGATACTGAGCAAGTTTGCAGATGACACGAAATTGGAAGGAGCAGAGAGGTCCTGCAGAGAGACCTTGACAAGTTAGAGGGCTGGGCAATCACCAACCATACAAGTTTAACAAGGGCAAGTGCCCAATTCTGCACCTGGGATGGGGCAACCCTTAATGCACAGACAGACTGGGGAATGAGATGCTGGAAAGCAGTGCCACAAAAAGGGACCTGGGGGTCCTGGTCCACGGCAAGTTGAACATGAGCCAGCAGTGCCCTGGAAGCCAGAAGGGCCAAGCCTGTTGTGGGGGACATCAAGCATAGCATCACCAGCTGGGCAAGGGAGGGGATTGTCCTGCTCTGCTCTGCACTGGGGCAGCCTCACCCCACCTCGAGTCCCTTCCAACTCAAAATATTCTGTGGTTCATGTTTCTGCTGAAAATGATAAGGGTTTGTACAGCATCACTACAAATTTTTAAATATTGACATTCTCCCTAAATTATGAGTTGTTAATTTGTTATAGCCATCTTTTTTTGCTTCTGCCAGTCCCAGTCATCTGATATGAAAATGAAGAGAGAGGAAGTAGTTTTAAATTACTATAGCACCAAGAGAGCATGACTGATAACTTTTTAAGGTGCAATATGCAAAATTTTCTTCTTCAGGAGCAAAAATAAGAAAACAACATATCAGGAAAGCTATGAAGTCACATTCACAAGGGAAAAAACAAACCCAAAACAAACAAACCCCAAAACACAACAAACCCAAAACAAAGTTAAACCTAACTTTTAAACACCTCACTTGCCACACTATCTAGCCAACAGGTGGCTTCATAGCCCATGTTTGTAAAATAAGTATCTTCACCAGTAAGTGGTAAACTGCTCACCTTTCCACTTATATTTATCATTTATGCTTATCTGACAGACAACCAGGACAATATGTAATGGGCCTTTATTCCTACAAATAACATCCACCTGACATCAAAGATATAAAAAAAGCATAAGAAAAAAAAAATCTGCACAAATTTGCTCCAGGTAATACAACTCCTTTCAAAATATCCAGATGGAAAAGAAAACAACCCAACCTTTTAAAAAGTATGCCAAAAACAAAGTAATTAAATTCTTCAAGCAATAATTCAAGTTTAGTTATCTAATGTATTCCAGTAGGAACAAAAGAAACATTGTTAAACTCTAAAAGATAAATATATTTCACAGTGATTTGTCTACCACATACACGAGCTGAAACAAAGGCACCTGAAAACAAGTTTTCAAGATAGCGACTGGCTTTATAATTTCCTACACAGAAAAAGAGGATTTCGTTTTTCTGCCATATGCCACACAGTCATGTTCTGCAATTGGAGAACATGTAATTGCAGGAAGATTCATTTTCTGATTTTTCATCTCTTCTAGAAGGCCTGAACAAACATCAATACACTGCAGCCTTGTGAATGGTATTGTACCATTCTGCCTTGGATCTCATGACTGAGGCTGACTCCAAATTAACCTCCCCAGTACAGTTTTTCACTGAGACTGAATGACCCTTTGAACTTGTATGACCAGGTAGAATCTCCAATGTTTTTACAGCTATCCCCCCCCACCTGCTTTCATCAGGCCATTTTCAAAAAGAATAAAAGCCTTCTTTCCTTAGAAGATAACACTATCCTCTCAATTCAAGCTAAGATACAACAATTCTTTATGAGACAGTTAACCCTCTACATAAATGGAAGGATTAAATGAACTCATTTATGGTCTGAGAGGAAAGAACACAGTGCCTTGATTAAAGAGAAATAAAAGTGGAAAGATCTTCCACAACATCTGTATAGAGTTCACACATGCAAAGAAATCTCCAAGCATGCTGAGGAGGAAGCAGCTAATAAGCAAAATCCCCAGAATCACAGGGAAAAAAGGACTGACCTCTGTTTTGGGACTTCCTTCACTAAATTATCAGAGAAACACAATGTATTTGCTACACAGATGTCACTAAGGTCCTACCATTCCCCTCCAGACCATACAAAAATGTTTACTGTCAATACATGTTCCTTGCCTTGAATCAAGGCATTTGGTTACCATAAAACTCAGATGTAATAAGCTTTCAACCTGCAGACTCCTACCTCTATGGCTTCTCTTTTTATGCACATTAGATCAGTTTATATCTTTAAGCTTAAAGAGTGGAAAATTCTAACACAACATTATAATACAAACACCAAGAACTGATATTATTCATGTGTGCATTATGAAAGAAAAGTAATTTTGTGAAATTATCATTGATTTAATTCAATTTTTTTAACTAAAGACAGCAACATTTTTCCAAAGCAATAGCCAATTGTGTTAGTACAATATACACATAACATACACATAATTTGAAAGTGTATACATACATCCATTCAGTAAAATTCTTCGAAAAGAGAAATAGATATTCAGTGAACTATGAAAGACCTGGGATGAAAAAGCATTGCCTACATTAAACAATAATTATATTTAGTCAATCAAGGTCATGCTAATCCCTGCAATAACAAAAAATACATAAAATACTGCAATAGAGTGCCTCACATAAAGTAAGAGGCTTCTATTCAAGAAGCCAAGGTCCTTAGTCACTTCTCAAAAGTTCCAAGAAAAAAAAAAGCTCAAGAGTTAAACTCACATTCAGAGACTATTGTTTGTTTTAGCATTACTTCCCATAGAAAGAAAACTCAACCATGCAAGACTTCTGTGCATGCCCTGCAGCCCCTCGAGGGCTGCCCAACCAAGTTTTATCAAATAAGCAGATAGGCAATGTCCCAACTGAGAGAGCAGGCATGGCAAAAATTCATATATTCTTACATATACAAAAATCCAAGAGCATTTCTAAATACAGGAAAAGATTTCTCTGGAACTCAAAAGCATTTTGAAAACCAAGTGACATGAAAGAACTCCATTTCTCTGAGAGATGCTGTTCACAGAAACTGTTTCAGTGTAACATAAAAATGTTTACCTCTGACCTTAAAGATACCACCCATGTTCACTAGAAGATATCACCACGTTCACTAGAAGTAAAAGTGTTTTGTTACTGTGACCTGTTTTTCAATTCTGATCAAGTGTTAAAAAGCAAAAGGCTTAGGAGATACTTTTTGTATCACTACATTAAGAAACCCGTAGCACAAAATATTAAACCTTTAAAAAATGATCTCAAAGTTCCACTGACAATTTTACTTTCTTGAAAATTTAAAACATTATCACTAAAATAATCAGTCAACTTCTCTCAGCAAGTAAATTCTTTTGTGTTTTCCCTCTTGAACAGCATAGTGAGAAAAGTAATTTTATATCTTTTATCTGAACCATTTATATAGGAAACGTAGTAGACAATTTCATTAAGGTTCAAAGTCCAAGAACTCAGAAGTTGAGAAAAGCCAGAAGAGTTTCCTAACCAATTCTTTTTCTTCTTTCACATGTGGGACAAAAATGTTTACATTAATGCTGCTCTCTGACTTCTTTTAAAATGTATAGTCCTACCATTTACTTACAGGGCACCAATTAAACTCAAAATTCCAGACTTCATTAAGGCTTCATTAAGGACATTTTTGCTGTATCTATGTCCAACATTTAAATGTTAGTGCACAGGCACTCGATGCTCTATTCAACACTTCATGAGTCAGAACACAGAGAGCTTAATTTCTCCTTTTTTAGATGGATTCATAAGCTGAACAATATGCACCATCAGGCAAAACTAAGGTAATTTAATTCTGAAACCTAAATAATGAATTCACATAATGTGGAGTTATAGGGGAAAGGGGTGAGAGCTGCTGGGGTTTTGAGAAAACATCTACCCTACCTAAATCTGAAATTTCCCTCACCTCTCTAAGATGGCAGCAGAACCAAACAAGTGCAGTGCCAGGAGTTAACTGCAACAGCAAATTGCCATTTGCTGCAAGAGATCACTTAAAGCTTCTGGTCCCTTTCAGGGGTTTGCTGACAATGGAGGAGTAAGTCAAACACACGAGCTTGGGTTTCACCATTCTTTTGAGATATACTGAAACTTCAGTAAGCTTTCTATCACTGTCCTCTAGTCAGATTCAACTTCCCAAATTCCTTTAAAACTTCATAATTCAGCAGATATTTTACGAAGTCCTTTGAGCCCAGTTTTTTTATTTATCAAAGCAGTAAACAAATGAATAGCCCATGTTACAGTACCAAGATATATCAGGATGAGGAGCAGAGGATCCATCAGTGGTATGTTGCTAAAGATGTTAAAAAGATGCAGAAAAAAAAGAAAGCAAACCACCAAAGTTATGGAAGATGGTAGCAAAAAAAAAAAAAAAAAAAAAAAAAAAAAAAAAAAAAAAAAAAAATAAAACAAATACACTAATTAAAGTGATTGAAGTACAACCCGCAAAGAAAGCAAATTCAGACTAACAAATACACCAAGGCCCAGAGTTTAAGTTTTGCATGATACAAGCTCTGAGTTAGCTAAACTGGTGTCACTAGCATGGCACAAAGCATTCTCACAATCCGTACCCCACTCTATTGTAACAACAGATCTGACTGAGGTTGATGGCCTGCTTTCTAAAAATACAGTTGAAAGCAAAGTACATTTTGACAAACTGCAAAGGTCAGAACTGCAACTACTCTTACCTAAAATAAAGAAATCTGGCTTTTATCCAAGTTAGGATTATTTTTTCAGCATCTGAGCATAAGCTATCCCTCTAAAAATCTACAGGAGCTGCAAGTACTTGAGGCATACTACAACAATCAGGTTCCTTAAAACTTTCACAGACATGTGGACCTTTTTTGCTCTTGAAAATCCTTCACATACAGGGAGCAGCTTAATCGAGGAAGTATCAGAATTTCAGAGATTTTTCTTTTAACTAAAAGATCCTCAGTAGCCTTTAGTCTTATTTTTTGTACATAAAAGCAGAAGTACTTAGTGCTAAAAGAACCGTATCAGTGACTACCCTGTGGTTAACACCTTTATCTACTTGTTTAATACTCTCTATCATCTCACAGAGTCATGCCACATAAAATTCAGTGGCAACCACTTCTTCTTATGGACATCATGAGAAGTGGAAGCATGATCATAGAATTCCTCTGGATCACATAAGAAGCTTGCACAAACGGAAATCAAACTACAAAGTCTATTTACTTGGGCAGTGGTCCTAGACACCACAAAAGGAGATTCTCACTTAAGATATCCTACTGTGCAGCAAGTTTCAGATGCAGGATGAATTGGGAGAGAAAGTTAGATGCAGGTTTTGCCTCTTCAAATCAGTTGCTTAATCCACCAGGATGAGAAAAAGCACACTATCTAGATCATTCACTTTCAGCTCTGTTAATCTTCTTCAGAACGAAGACGATTAGAAGACGAATAGAAGCTTTAGAAGAAGGAATAGAATTTTTTTTCACACTATAGAGCAGCCAAAAGGCTGGTGTTCACGGTAGTCCTCATACAGAAAGGACAGAAGTGGAAAATTACCGTGGCTATCTTACATTCTGAATGAGGGCTCTACCTAGCAAGCTGTTATATCCTATATTTTCACATCACTGGGAAATGTAGCCTGTACTGCTTGCAGTCTGTGAAATCTATACCTGCAAATGACAAGGGAATTTTTAGCTACATACCTTTGTGTTTACTTTCATATTTCACTGCAGATACATTTTGTCCTTCACACAGACAATAGGCCCAATATCCACTTATTATCTATGGTCCTAAATAAATAACAGTGACAACAATCTATTTCACTCACACACACTTGGGATTGCATTTTAAAGGCAATGGAGCATTTAGTACATCAACCCACTCATACATAGTTGCACCTCAATTCTATTCCGGAACACCCATACTATTTAACCAGATACAATTCGACTGAGGTTGTCAAACAGTATCAGCTACAGAACGATCAGTCTTTCATGGCCAGGAAAAGAGACCCAATCAGCAAAACAGAAAGTAAGGTTTATTTTACAGACAAGCCAGCACAACACAACAAACCAGAAAGCAGGGGGTGAAGGGGCAGGAACAGAACTTCTTTCTCCTTGTTTAAAGACTGGGGGGATCTTGAATCAGGTGGCGCCCAAGGGGCAATCATCCTGAGTACCTCTAATTAAGCAGTCTCTCCTGGAACACACTCCAGTAACAGAATCTACATCAGTCAAGCACCAAGCACTATGTGCCCACTGATCCCCCCCATGTGTTTGGCCTGTTTGCCCCTCCAAGGGCAGGTCTTAGGACCCACGGCAGAGAGTAATACAAGCTCTGCATTTCAGAAAATGAGAATGTAAAACACAGTTTATTTAAAATATTTTCCTTCCCAATTTCCCTGGCAGAAGGCACAATAAGAACAGAGTAAATGAATTATCTTCTTTATGGTTTAGAGTCTATCCACACATGGGAAATAGGAGACATGGCTGTGCTTAAAGCACTGTCAAATATAACAGGTAAACACACCTGTAGAGAGAGTATTATCTCCAGCTAATCTCACAAAATTACTTTAACATTTTGTTTTCGCTAAAAAAGAAGGTGAAACATTAAATAAATTTCTAAATTCACCCTTTTAAGTCCCAGGGTGCTTTTAAGAAGGCACATGCCATAACACTGCACAGCTTGCACACTGACCAGAATAGGAACAGAATTTTGACTGCATAGGCAAAGCTGTTTAGCCATCTTTTTCATAAAGTCCTGACTTGTCAGAGTAAAACCTTTTTATAGGACTAGACCAGTTCTGACAAAACTTACTCTACATGCAAATTTTCTCATTTTGGGTCAAAATGAGAGAGAGTCTTAATTATTCATGATTAAGATCAGGAAATTATTTTTTTCTCCTACACCTACACACTCATCACCTGCAGACAGAAACGGCTCACTACCCCAACCAATGAATCTGACAGAGAATATATTAATGGCAGTTTTTAGACAGACACTGTTTTGTCCTGATGCACACTGGAAGATGGTTGGGTTGGGGTTTTCATGGTTTTTTCTAAATAATGTTGCCAGTAGCAGAAAATCGTTTTACATTTAGCCCTAAACTATCTGATTTTGCTAATTTTCTGCCTAACACAACAAAGATTAATTAACTGTGAGCAGACATTTAACTCAATGGGACTCCTCACTGTACACTGTATTCAGCTTGCACATGAAAAATCTGGGCCTTACACTGAGCAACTTCACATCAGTGTATAAATTGTTATACACAGACAGGATCAAAGATAAAATTTTCACTGTCTGTATGAAGTAATATGCTCTATCAGATTTACACAAACTCAAAGCCCTTAAGATAGCTATCTCCAGAGCAAGGTCAAATTTCTGCAGAGCCAGGAGTATCGAAGCCTGGCTGCAAAAGCTAGCTAAGCTTCAAAGTTCAACCACGAATAAAAGAGTCATGTACACGCAGACTGAATTTCTTTTCTCCCGTTCTGACATTAAATCTAAAGACACACTATAAATAAAATGAAGAAAAAAAAAGCATTAGCCCAATTAAAAAAAAAAAGACAATCACGGGGATACATATTTTTCAGTGCTGATACACAGAACTTAAATTCTTTTTTCCCCCTGTCAAACAACATTTAAAACACTGCAGATTCCAAAAGCTTTTATTTTTGTAATACACAGGACACAGGAGTCAGAACTGATATAAAAACTTCTATTCACTGTCTTCTTCTGATCACTACTGGATTAGACAACCGTTCAGACCAGTGCTGTTGGTGAATACAGACTTTTTTATCTCTGCAGTAAGGGACCACAGAATATTTACATCCACAGCAAGAATTTTTTGCAAGAAACTGGATTTTTTGTGCAAAATAATGCCAAAGCCATATGACTAGTATTTTATTACTTCTCAGCATTACTTACTACTAACCAGCAGCTCTTTTCCTTTCAAAAGCCAAAAAGAGGAAGAAAGCCAATGTTTCAGCATGCATTGATCAGCACTGGTTTTGCCTCTTTTCTGCTGAAGAGAGAACAGGGAGGGGAAGGAATAAAAAAAGCCACCAGGCACCTACCTTACACAGACTGAGACTTAAGCTCTTACACACAACTTAGTGACTCGTACCTCTGAATGCACAAACCAACTATTCTAGAGCCAGTATCCTCAGGCTGACCAAAATTCCAGCTTGGAAAACTCCCCCAGCACATGTTTCACTCAAACCAGTATCCCTGCATAAACAGCTTCTGTTAGTGAATCCGGCGAGAATTCCTTACTCGCCCGGTTCCCACCAGCTCCTGAAAGAACATCCATCTGAAAGGCTGCCTACCCTGTTTTTGGAGTACAGCTTCCACATAGCTCATCCTAAAAGGCACACCTTCTGTAATCAAAAACCTTTGCCCTGCTGACACTTGTCTCTATTTCTCTATTTTATTAAAACTCCTAATCTGATACCTGATTACTAACCCAAAGGGATTCCAAGGGTATTAAAACCCATTACTGATGTCAAAACCAGTCAAAATTACAGCTTGTAACTGCCCAGTCCAGCAGCACTTACTGAGGTAAAGCCAGGAGAGACAGAATTTCCTAAAACAGAAGGAACAAAAAAAGAAGGCAAGCTTGACCACTGTATTGGAGACATCATGGGACCAAACATACTTCAGAAACATTTGGAGTAGCCTACTATGTTCTCAACCTATTTGAGGAATGCAGACTGCTTTGGAGAAGGAAAAACAATCACCTACTCAAGACTCCTACAAGCTACTGTTTTAGCACATTTACCAGAAAACGTCAAGATTAATTAAGAATAAAACTACTCAAAAAAAAACAAGAGATCACACACTGTAAAACCAAGTCTGACTGGAATCTCATTTCCAACAATGTTTCAAAAGTAGCACTCTGTGTAATGTTTTAAGCAATGGAAAAATGCAGATTGAGGAAAAATGCAGATTTAATAACTTTAGTCATCTCAAATGCTAAAATTTATCACTTAATCTGCTAGCTGCATTCACCACATGAACTCAAGACCATCAAAACCTAACATAACTGCTCTTACAGGTCAGTATCATATACATTGAAGTTAAATGACCCAAGTACAGCTGCCGATTATACAGTGCACTAATAAGCAAAGAACAACACCATATATCCGTGTGATTTACTTAATAATATGTACAGGTTCATCTTCATGGTTTAAATTTTTAACTTCAGACCACTTAAACTCTCAAAAAATTACTAATATCTGCTATCTATACCTTCTTTCTATGCCAGAGAAAATGGCTCTTATCCAAAACTATATTACAGCAGTTTACAGCAAGATTATTTGGTGTTTACAACAAAAACCCACACACTTTACAAACCTAAGATTTTTTTTAATTGCCAACCTATTGCACTTGGCAGATTACAAAAAGACAGTTTCCCAGAAGACAGAGCATGAGAGGCTATGTGCCCAAAATATTACACAAGAAGAAGCAACGTTAGGGGAGCAGCACCTGGGCAGAAATGTCTATATACAGCATTCTATGCATGGCTTTACCTGCAAGACAGATTTTTTCATATTCCTTCAATGGAGTTTAAAGTCTGAGGCAGAACAAGTCAGCCTCTATTGACATCCATGCTAAACAAACACTTATGTTTAACTTGCATAGTTTTCTTGGTGATGCAGCAACCAAGAAAGAATTTTTTAGGTAACATGTGGCTTACATCCCTGTCATAAACGAGGCCAACTGAGTTCCTCAGAGTTCAAAGTGTTATACGAATGGTTAAGGAGACAGAAAAGGACCAATAGTTTCTAAAGCATGTTATCTTAGTATTTTCCAGAAAAAAAAATTCATGAGAGATAACAGTTTAATTAATCTTTTAAAAATTAAAAATATGTAAAGATAGGTTCTTAAATCCACATTACAGACTAATGAAGAGCAGTTAGATTTGCAAAGCCATACACCTCAAAGCCTTCTGAAATCGTCTGGAGTTCCAGATGCTTATTGTTTGCATGCCTGCACATGACAAAAGAAGACCACAAAAACTACCAAAACAAAATATCCAGAGCAACTTTTATTTAAGTGAGCTTAAGGACTTGAAGAGCTAAATTTCTAATGCTTTGATCTGAAAAATTTAATTCTCATAATAAGTAGACTAAGCCAGATTTTGCTCCACATTGCCTATTCAAATTCAGTCTGTGTAGACTCCAGCAAAGTTTGTGTACCCTTTTTCATAAACTTGATGTATCAGTCAACACTTTACATACAGTCAGTTTTCCATTTTCATCCAGGGCAATAATTATAGGCCAGTTTGCTTTCAGTTTGGTTTTATTCACCAGGAGAGGCTGAAGTAGGTGACAGGTTTTTGTTTCAATAGCTTTTTCAATTCAGCTATGGGGGAAAAACCTTCTGCAACAAAAAACCCCAAAGCCATGAGTTTCTTAATGTTTCTTTCAAAAGTAATGCAACTATTTTTAACACAGAATTTTATTCAACTTGCATAGTACAGTGTTTTAATTCAGAAATCAATTCTTTCAAGAGGAAAAAGTAAAACAATAATAAAAGAAAGAATATACTGTGTACCATGAATCTTTATATTCTGCTGTATCAAAAATATATTTGAGTGGTATGAAGCTGCTTTTTGATCCTGGACAATAAATATCCCATTACAAGCACAATCATCTTCCTTTCTACAAAAACATACTGTTGTATGTAACTTGACATCTGAAATCGTCAAGAATGATTCTTAAGAATGCTTTTCTTAAAGGATACTTCCTTCTCTACTACTACAAATTTATTGGGAGGGACCAGGACAGAAGTGGTAAGAACCTGGGACCTTTGTCTTCTGAAGACTGATATTTATTTCCAGAAAATTAAGTGTGCAACCAAACAGAATGCAAACAAATTTTGGAATAAACATAAGGACAAGGAACATTACAGACGTAACTATTTTTCTTCTGAAAAATAAAAAACATAAAAAAGAGTAAATTCAAAGTTCTGTATTTGCTCTCAGTTTAATACTTTACAGTACAAAATATACAGTTACATGGCGCAAGATACCTCTATTCTGTTTTCCATCCTATCCAATTTATATTCAAGCCATTTTAGCATCCGCATTACATTCCCTTTATACTATTTGTATCTTATTTTCTTCCTTGGAGCATCAGAACTGCTTGAGCTACCCTCTCTAATTTGTTGCTAACACACATTAAACCCCTATCAACAAAACACTGAGGCACACACCAGCTGAGAACAGTCTCCTTCCTATCTATTTTATGTTATTGCATTGTACTACCCAAACACTACCAAACTAGTGCCCCAAGAGGGCCATAAAGAAAGAGAAAAAAAGGCACTTGAGTTAGGGATTACCCTGGACTATGGCCCCAGTTTTGCCAACAATAGCATAGCAAATATGTAGTGAACTCAGGGCAGCCCTACCAAATGAAGTCCTGCAATTGTTCATGTTCAAATTACTGTAAGACTATAAAAAATTCATAAGAAAGAGCAGAAATAATTACCTTGCTTTGTATGAACAACTTTTTGTTAAGAGTTCACGCTCTCTCTTCTCCAATGTTCTATGCTGAGGAGAGTCAGAAGTTGTAATCTACTCACAGAACAATAAGAACCAGTTACCATTTCTTCAAACCATCCCTCTCCAAGACTAAACCAAGGTTACTGACCAACTTCACAATCTAGGATCAAAGAAGTTAATAGCATAGTATAAATTAATACACAACTGTTTTTTAGATTTCAGTACATCAAGTTTTTATGAAACTGAGAATCACCCATCATGTTTCCTGAATCCATGCAAACACTTTGATACTGCAGTACATGCAGTACATTAAAGTGATGCTCATGAAATCCCCAGAAACAACACAGAGCTTCTCCCTAACTACTCCATACCCATGCAGCTATCCAGGGAGTTAGCTAACATGGGTACGTCTGCATAATATTACACTGTTATCACTTAAACTTTTAAGTATTAAGGCTTAATTTCATTATATTTTAACTTTAAAAAATCTACTTAAATCTCAAAACTTGGGATATAGGGAATGCAGCCCTGATTAAGCATACAAGAGGCAAACCTGTTTCAAGTAAAAGCTCAGTTCCAAACACAGTGCAATACCACAAACCCAAGAAATATCGAATAGGAAGTGAAAACTCCCTTCAAGTACTGTTTAACACATCAAAAAACTAAGCATTTTGAAAAAGCTGAAATTGTCTTTCTTAAGTTACCCATAAAACTGTGAGTTATGACTACTGTCTTACTACAGAAGACTCAAAAACCTACACATTCTCCAGTTTATAGAGTCTTCCAGTCAAGCTAAGTAATTTATTTTATAATTGCACCAAAGCTTCCATATTTTCTACAAGCCAAAGATGTATCTATTAGCACAAATAAAAACTAGAAACAGAACCAGTTCTGGTTTTTTTTTCTCTCAGAGCAGAAATGCAGATGCATTATTCCTTGAGTACTTGTGCAGACAGCAACACTCCAAGACAGGAGGCCTGCAGCAGGCATTTTTTAACTACAGGTGTATTAAGAGGATAGACATGGCATAAACATTTCTGGCCTGTAGGAAAGAGTGCAATCACTCTTTGGCCCTCACAGTGAAAGGGCTCAAGAATTTTTTAAGGGGAAGTCAGTTTCCCTGACTAAAGCATATTCTATAAGCAACTTCTTTAACGCAGTAACCTACTCCACACGAAAAAAAAAAAACAAAAAAACAAAAAAAACACTGTGTTCCAAACTAAGATGATTTTGAAAACATAGGAAGACAAAAATAAAGAGGACAGAAAGACATAGCCAAAGTACCCTCACATCATAGAAGCATCATCCTCTGCATCTCAAAACCCCGTTGTTTTGCAAAGGCTTTTTTCATACGGGTTGGCATGGGCTAGTTGTTTTCTAAGACAAGTGGCATCATTACGGAAACAGAGTGTAAAAAGCAGCTCGAAGAACAATGAAAGCGAGTAAAGTTTGCGGATCTGGTAATGCTTTTTTTAAAGTCAAGTTCTTAAGTGCTGCCTGTCACAGAAAGGAGCCTCTCTCTCGCTCGCCCCTTCGGGAGCCCTTGGCGCACTCTCACCTCGCAACAACCCGGGGCTCCTCCACCGCACAAACCCCGACACCGGCTGCCAAAATCGCCACCTCCGGACACCCGCCCCACCAGAGACTGGGACACACAAGCCTTAAGTGAAGGCGGGTTTCACGGCGGGGTAAAGGGAAATCAGCCCAATTCCGCCGCCCCCCACAATGGCACCAGGCACGGGGTGCATTCGGGCGGCGGCCCAGGGCAGGAGCACGGGAGCCCGGCGGGCCCCGCTGCCGCGGCTGGCGGGAGCGAGAGCCTGGCCTGGACCCCCTCCTGTCACGGCGGGGGCTGGGCAGCACGTCGCCAGCCTGGGCCC
>WBNO01010704.1:0-30188 GCA_013400575.1 Peucedramus taeniatus
TTAAGCTTGAGCCTGTTTTGCTCTGCTTCTGGTCACATCTCACATGAGCCACTAGGGAAAATATACTTTCATGGGGGCACTGGCATTGTGCCAGTGTCAAACCATGACAGCTGCCTAAAGAGCTGCTTTGAAAGGTCCCCATGGAATTTGCTTTTGAAGGTGCTGAATGGAGATTGGTGGTAAGCAGTGGTCTGTGGTAGTACTGTTTAATAACTGCTTTAATTACATAGATAGCGGGATCCAGTGCAGCCACAAGAATTTTGCAGATGACAAGAAGCTGAGTGACAAGCTCCAGAAGTGGGCCCACAGAAAATTCATTAGTTTCATCAAAGCCAAGTGCAAGGCCATGCATCTCAAGTCTACAGTTTCCTCAATAGAGTAAGTTGCTGAGGAGGTGCTGATCTCTCTCAGGTGACCAGCACCAGGACACAAGGAAATGGAATGAAGCTGGAAGGGGATGTTCAGACTGAGCATTAGAAAGAATTCTTCACTGACAAGGTGGTCTGTTGGAACAGGCTTTCCAATGAAGGGGGTACAGCACAAAACTTGTCAGAGTTCCACCCAGATGATGCTTTTAGTCCTATGATTTATGTTTTGGGAGTCTTGAAAGGATTAAGGAATTGGGTTTGATGATCTTTGTGGGTTCCTTCCATCTTGAAATATCTACGATTCTGTGATATCATAGTCTTATTAATGTTAAAGTAAGTTACACTGCTAATGCCAGAGAACAGGGATGAAGAACAATCTTATAGTAGTCATGAATAGTTCATTAAATGCTGATAGCTAAATCTTCAGAAATATTTTATCCTCTGTTCACATAAATTCATGTCTCACAATGACATGTTATGAAGATCTATGTATTTAACTTGAAAAACAGTGTAGCTCATGAAACTTTAATGAACTATTCTTAATGTTTGTTGGGCTTTTTTGAATACAGATGCAGTTCTGGTCACCTCATAGTAAAAAAATTAATTAGCATAACAGCAAAAGATATGGTTTGAATGAGAAAATTACAATAATGGAGGCTTCTGACTAGAAGGGAATGAAATGAGTTTGGAATTATCTATGTAGGGAATCAGAAGAAACAATAAAAGAATGAATATGAGCAAAGTGTAGAATTTATAGATAATACTAGATGTCACCATACCTGAGATACAATAAAATTAAATTAATGGGGTTCCTTATCATTGAAAGGAAATATGGACTGTCCCCTCTAGTTAACAATAATAAATAAAAATATGTATATAATAATAAGTACTTAACAAAGTTCCAGTTAGAAGTAGTAAGTATTTAACATGACAGCTCCATAACTTGGAGAATATATTGTCCTTATTTTGTATGCAAAGGGAACAGTGCAGCTATTTTGCCTAAAAAGAGAACTGAAGCCTTAGCAAAAAGAGTAACTGAATAAAACAGTTATTTTTATTCAATTACTGCTACCTTTCACTTCCTTTAAAGCATAGGTGATTATGCTTCATATGTTTGCATATGTAGTCTTTTTTACTCTTAGTAAAATATGTTGAATTCAAAGTCTCCTGTAGTGCATTGACCTTGTCTGGATACCAGGCACCCACCAAAGCTTTTCTATCACTACTACCCTTCTCAGCTGGACAGGGAAGAGAAAACGTATTAAAAGTCTTGACACACTGGTGTTCGTATGACAGACCCCCTTTGCTTCATCAGCCAAACAGCCTGTTTTATTGTTCCTGAACAGCTTTTTTACACCATTCAAAAACTCCCAATGCTACACAGGCACTGGTTTAGTCTCTACGCCTCTCAGACTCTGGACTATTCAAATGCTTGCATTTTAGGAGAGTTGTCATTGCTTGAAACCTCTGTCAATCAGCCCAAAGGCTGGTTCATGGAGCTGGGCTGGATTTCTTATCCATAGTTAAATTAATGTTCAGTACAAGTCAGCTTGTACTGCAACAAGGTCTCATGTGCTGAGATAAGTACAGGGAGAGACTACTACCCAGTTACCATTACAGGTGAAACAGACTCGAAGTGAGGATATTAATTAAATTTATTAGCCATCAGAATCAGAGCAGGTTAATGAGAAGTAAAGCAAAACTTAAAAATACCTTCTTGTCATCCCTCCCTCCTTCCCAGATTCTACCTCCTCCCACCCAGTGGTGCAGGGAAATGGAATGGCAGTTGTAGTCTGTTCATTACATGTTCCTGCCACTGCTCAGGGAGAGAAGTCCTTCCCCTGCTCTACTGTGAGTCTATCCCATTGGGTACAGTTCTTCACAAACTGCTGTAAGTGGTTCCATTCGCAAACATTCGTCCTTTAAGAACAGCCTGCTCCAGCTTGGGATCCCACAGGGTCACAAATCCTACCAGGGAACAACACTGTGGGCTCCTTTCACCATGGGTCCCCAGGTCACTGCCGTGACCTTCCCTTGTGGGCTTCCCACAGGATCACAGCCTCCCTTGATGTGGAGTCCTCTGCAGGCTGCAGGTGGATCTCTGCATCCCCATGGTCCTCCACAGGCTGCAGGGGCACAGCTGCCTCACAGTGAGCTGCACCTTGGGCTGCAGGAGATTCCTAGTTACGGTACCTGGAGCACCTCCTGCCCCTCCTTCTCACTGAGCTGGGTTTCTGCAGAGTTTTTCTCTCACATATTCTCACTCCTATCTTCTCTGAATTACATCTGTGTAATAATCTTTCCTTCTTAAATATATTACAGACGCATTAATGTCATTCTTGATTGGCTTGGCCTTGTCTAATGGTGGGTTCATCCTGGAGGCAGCTGGCATTGGCTCTGGTGGACATGGAGGAATGTTCTAACAGCTTCCCACAGAAGCCACCCCTGTAGCTGCTCCCATTCCAATACCTGGTTAAGCAAACCCAATAAATTTTCATTGCTAAATGCCACAAGAAAGATTGCCTAAATTACTCAATTTAATAACACTGAAATAGAATTATAAGTTATTATTAAAATACAGAAAAATTAAATAGCTTCATAGACTTGGTAACTTACTAATTTTCTGAAATTTCTGTATATATGGTTATCTACCACTGCTGACATTTTTTAGAAACATATGACAAGGTAGCAGTTGTATCATTTAGTAAAAGTTCTTCAGTAACTATCATGAAGCAGGAGACGAAATCACAGTTATTCATTAGTAATTTATACATGAACAAAATATACATTTTCTGGTTTATTTTGGAAAAAATAGCATAGCCAGATAATTTTTTTTTAAATAAACCATGCATCATTTCTTCTCACACTTTCCTCACTGGATACCCAGGTCTTTTGGACTGACACATCTTTCTCAAAGATCTCCATAAGAGTTTGCCTTAGGGAGGGGAGCCAAATGTTGTCAGATGACTAGTACCACAACTTTTCCCCAGGGGGCTTAAGTTCTTGGTCCTTCTGACTTAGTCCTTGTTTCTAGCCCACCATGCATGTTGAGGAAAGGTTCAGTTTTTATGGGCTGACCCAAGTCATGGACCTGAGCACTTGTGGTGTGACTGCAGGATAGGCCAGTGAGAAAGCCACTGCAGCCCCTTACAGGTTTGATGTATGAAGGTTGCAGACACAGAGAGAGAGAGCTTGTCAGGGTCTGGGAAAGGGCCATCTCATGCTAAGAAAGATGAGCAGCTGTCCCCACACATCTCTGCTCTTGGTAAGGGATAAGTCTGAAAACCTAGCCTTACTGTGGACTGAACACATTCAGTGAAGGAACAGTGAAATTCGCTAAATTTATACCAACTATGACACTTCTTTTATGCTCATAATGCACACAACAATTGTTCTTGAATATTCATATGCAAAAAAAACTTTCTGTGAAGCATGTGGTAAAAGTAGTTAATCAGGTTGTTTCTTCACTACAGACTCCTAAATCTATTTTTTCATTATCACCCAGAGCGCACTGGCCTGAAAAAGTGAAGAAAAATAAAATTTGAGAAAATACTGTCTTCTTAGCAGCAAAACCCACGAATAGCCCTGGGGATTAAATAAATATGTTGGGTAGCCTGGAGGAAACAGATAAACTTTATCTATTTGGGAATGCATTTGATCAATAACAGAAAGTAAGAGATGTGAGTGATTCTCTTCTATTCACTAAATCTAATGTGAATTCTGAATTTCTGTCACTGCAAAATTCACATTTTGCTTGTCCCATTAGTTGGTATATCTGTAGACATGTGCCACCAATATCCTGATAATTAGGCTTCAGTTAACAGGTCATTCATCTTAATCTAGGAAAGTAGAGCTAAGCAGGATTTCCTTCCAAGACAGCAACGTGTCCTCCATTCTCAGACTAAATAGAGCTGCTGAAATCCTGACAAATTCTACAGGTTGACTGAAAGAAGGGGGGAACAAGAAGGAAAGAATTAATGTATAATTTTACAAGATGGCTTGTAAAATTATACCATTCATAAATTAAATTGTTTTTTTAAAAATGTTGATTTTGAGAGCCTATAAAATAATTTTTATTTGATTCACTTTTTCAAGTAACTTTTAGTTACTAGAATAAAAACGAAATAATATCTCATGATCAAACTCTTCATAGATCTGTCAAAAGGTCTTAAAAATAATTTATTCATTGTGAAATTTCCTATGATAAGTAGTTATTATTTCAGTGAACTGTCGTTTTAATGAAATAGAGTTTTCAGTCTTCATTTGTTCTGGATTTTAGATCTCTTTATTATTTAAAGTATATATAAATTGGCTTTTTTTGCAATATCTTTCTTTGTGAGTTTCTTCGTCAATTATTTTGTGTTCTAAATCTAGTTTATTCTCTTGTCACAAATGCTCAAAATATAAACATCATGTTACTTGTTTTTGTAGACAGATGGGGCTTTGTGCTTGCTTGTTCTTTTGCAGATGTTCTATAAACATTATAAAAATGAAAGTGGCAAATTCTTACCTAAAGTATTTCACTCTCCTTACTTTCAGCAAATCCTTCTTTCTTTTTGAAAAAGTAAGGGGGGAGATTTTGAACTTGAAATGTAAGTTTATTTTTCTATTTTGTCTCATTATTTTTCATTTTATTTCTTGACAATTTAAAAGGAAATATTGAATTAAGTGAAATTCTTCCATGCTGCCTCCAATTTTCCTTGAAAAATTAAGTAGTAACTCAGACTGTTTTTTTCATACTGCTGGTTACTAGACCTTCTGATCTAATTTTCTTGAAATTGCTAATATTCTTTTAGGTTGCTTTACTTACATGTGTATCCTAGATAAAATCTTTAAATTCTTCAGGTCATTTAGGGAAATAGTTTGGTTTTTTACTTTAAGCGATGTCTTAGCGTTTTAATTTTTTGTGACAAATATGACAAAAATATATGTGGGACTTTCAGGAAATTAAATTCAGTCTATCATATATGAAATTTCTCACCATAAGATGTGATCTTCATTAACAACTTTATCAAACAGATTATCAGCAATTTCATTTGCAGTAACTCATGGTAAAGTTGCTGTCAATAATTTTATTAACAGAAAATTTTCTCAAGTATTTTAAAATTATTGATTCTATTCCACTTTAATTAGAATTTGTTCTCTAATCAACTGTAATTTGCTTTGATCCACCAGTGGAAGTATCTTATATAACATGTATTTAGAACTGTGTTTAGATTTCACATTCTAACTTTATTCCCGCCCTCTCATCTGCTCATTTTTGTCTTGTCTGTCTCATTATTTTTTCTAGTTCGTTATATACCACATTCATTCCTGCTCTGGTCTCCTTATTTCCTTGTAAATCCCACCCAAAGTCCATAACTCAGACATGGTAATGATTTACTTTTGAAGTTTTAAACATTAATTTATGAACTAACATTATTGAATGTTAGTGGTTTTCTCTTCAGCAGTTCAACTGCTGCAGCACTCTTTGGAAACAACCATCCTCTGCAGCTGTCAGTATATTACTGCTTCAAAACCAGTATTTTATGTCAGGCCCAGTGATCTTATTTAATGAATGAGGTTATGTAGGACACATTGCAGCTCTGGGTATGTGGATGTCTTTATATCCTGTTAGCAATAGAAGGCCAAAACCTGATGGGTCCTGTTAAAAATCAATGTTATATTAATCTACTGTAAAATTTCTGCAATTTAATAGCATCAGCTCAGAGTTGGGCAGCACACTATCTTTTCAGAAAGTCGCAAGTTCAGTAAGTCAGAGACAGAGCAGTTTACCTCAAGAGATAATGATTTAATAAAAATCTGCCCTTTCTATTAACAACACTATCAAAATGCCTACAGACATGATTTATTCTTAACAAAGGGAAAACAAAATTTTTGTTGGTTAATAATTTAAAGTTTTGTTGTAAATCAAAGAGAAGACAGGAAGAGTTTTCCTATTATTCACTGTCATGGTTTAACGAAGACTGTTTTTTGATTGGCGGGGTGGTTCCCTGTGGGGACCTGGTAGAGCCAATCAGCTGGCTAGGTTTGAAGACTCACACCTGGTTAAATAACTTAAAAGAGCTGAACATGCCTCTGTGAAGACGCATGTAAAAACTAATAAACCCTGGGAAAGCTCTCTTGGCTTCCAGCTTTTGAACAGGGCAGACCAGGCTGGGCCAGGCCCATGGGGCTGGCCTGGGCCGTGATGGCCCTCTGCGGCCCGCGCAGCCGGGTCAGCGCGCAGCTCAGCTGGGATTACTGTCGCAGCCATGCCACCAGAAATACCCCGGCACCATGGACAACTGCGCAGCCAGGACCAGTGCAGAGAGTGGCTGCACAGCTGGGACTGTTCAGCTGGGATCCACGTGGCCGAGGCAGCACCACACGGCCGGGGCCATGCTGCGTGGCAGGCATCACCACGTGGCTGAGTGGTGCTGCACAGCCGCAGCTATTTCAGCGTCATTCACAAATGAACTTTGTTTACTCCAGGACCAGCACCAGGAGTGGCCCCATGGCCAGTGCTGAGAGCGGCTCTGAGGCCCAGAGTGGCCAGGGCCGGGAGTGGCTACTGCCATCCCAGACCGGGAGTGGTCACACGGCCAGGACCATGTGGCCAAAATCCTTTTTCTTTCTTTCTTTCAGTGCCCCACATGAAAGAAAGGTGCAGGGTGGTGCCAGCAGCCAGCGTGACTCACATGGTACCAGCAGGGACCACAAGAGGCACAGTGATTTCTTGATTGCGGAACCTGGGCAAAATCAGCCTTTAAACATTGCAGGACTCTATACAACCATTTTAATTGGTAAAACTTGAGTACAAATGAACCTATGAACACTAATTCTTTCCTGAGTCAGGAAGAGGAAAGGGTGAAGGCATGTAGAGAAAGTAACATGGGACGCTGAGGTCAGTAAAGAAGGAGTCAAATTCTAGATGGGAGGGGATTGAGGAGATGCCTTAGTCTTAGGCTAAAATTCTTTCTGTAAGGCTGTGGTGAAAATATATTTGATATATCCAACTCTGGGTTTTTTCCCTATAATTCATGGAATGCATTGGAGGGATGTAGCATTCTAACTACAGCTGTGAGCAGAACCATCAGTGCTGAAATAAGCAGATATTGCAGTAGCTGTGATCCAATGAGAAGTTTGAAAAAGGAGAAATGAGAAGCTCTGTCCCAGGAATAGAAGAAGAAAACCTCTGTTCACAGAGATGGAGTTAAAGAACTTTTGTTTATATGCTGGAACAGCTTATTCTTAAAAAATAGCACCCCAGTAAGTTGACATGGCCCATGAACACAGCTGTGGGAAGGCTGCAAACAGATGGGAGGGACTTCAAAACTGAAGATTTCTGGGTGGCTGCTATTCATGGAGATTAAAACCCACAAGAGAACTGTTTCTTGAGGAGAAGTCTCCATGGCATGGCAAGAGAAATTCCTCTCCTTAAGTGGACTGAAGAAAAACTGTTTTAGAGGTGGTAAACTGACAGACAAAGTCCCTCTTCACATTGTCAGTTGGAAAGAAAAGAAGGTGTGGGGGGAGGAGAAATGGTATAAAGGTTTTATTCTGATTTCTTATTATTTTTTCTTTTAATTCTGTTAATAAAGTTTTCTTTATAACCTTTAAAGTTTTGAACCTGTTATGCCCTCCTCCTCCTAATCCATATCTCACAGCACAAAATGAGTAAATAATTCTCATTGGTGCATTGGCGTTTGGCCAGCACTAAACCCACTATATTCAGTGACATATAACAGCAAAAGACGTGATCTCCGTAGGAGTAAAGCTAACAGTTACAATTTCCAGGAATGTTAAAATTTTTACAAAATATTCTATAATAATTAATGTTGGTAAGATCTCTTAGTTTGTAAAAAACACCACTGAATATTGGTGATAACTAAAAGTTCTGTAGAAAGCCAAATACTTCATATGTGTCATGGGGAAAACCTTTTTCTTAATATTTTGCTATAAATTTTCCCATGTTTCAATGAACTTATCCATGCATATTTGCATATTCCTATCATCCTTATAAATCAGTGACTGGTGGATCTGTCATGTAATGGAATAAGAAGGAAAAGGGACGATTAAGTTATTTTTATTTCTATGCATTGTTTGGCTGGCTCAGATATTTTGTCTGTTGAGTTTTTATGTAAAGGAGAAACATTCTTAATAAATATTAATGAGTCAGCCTGCGTTTCTGCCCTACTAAAAGGGTAGTAAAAACCTTTTGCCCTGCAAAAGGTTTTACAGACAAAATATCAAGGAAAAAAGTATGCTTGAGGGACAAGATGTCCTACAGAGTGATCTTGAAAGACTTTGGGCCTGAAGTTTAACTTTAGGACATGAAGTTCCTAAAGTTAAACCAGGCTAAGAGCAAGAACCTGCACCTGGTTTGGATGCCATACTTGGTATAAATGTAGACTGGCAAATGAATTGGTTGAGATGAGCCCTACAGATAAGGAACTGGGCATTATAGTGCTCATTCGTTATGATCCAGCAATGTACTTGCATATCAGAAAGTCAGCTACATCTTGGGCAAGACTATCAGGTGAAGGGAGGTCATTCAAGAAACCACAATTTAACTGGGTCTGGAGGAGGGTTTTAAAAAATTATCAAAGAGGTGGAACATTTTGCCTATGAAAAAAGGCTGAAGAGATGAGGTTATTCACTTGGAGAAGGCTGTGGTGAGACCTTATGACAGACTTTCAAAATATGAATAAGATAGATCAATGATAGATAGATAGATAGATAGATAGATAGATAGATAGATAGATTAGATAGATAGATAGAGCATATAGTGTCAGGACAAGAAGCAATGATTTTAAACAAAAAGAGGGTCAATCTAGATTAAATAGGAAGAAGAAATTCTTTACTATGTGAGATGCGAGATACTGGAACAGGATCCATCTTTGACAGTTATCAAGGTCAGATTGGATGGGGCTTTGAGCAATCTGGTCTAGTGACAGATGTCTCTGCCTATGGCAGGTTGGACTGGATGATTTTTGAAGGCCTTTTTCAAGCCAAACCATTTTCTTATCCTATGATTATGCTTTGAAGCATCTTTTTTTTAATTCAGCCTAGAAGTAAATATCTATTTTATCCACCATTGTTCTGGATATAATAAAATACTGAAAACACTGATGTCACAGCATTCAGCAATCACCTCCTTAAAAAAAAAAGACCCCCCTACAATCTATTTACTTACAGAAGACAATATGCACATATAAACACAAACTATTTTTCTATCAGAGTATACTGCTGTGCCAATGCTTCTTTAGTATTTTGTTAATATATATATAAATTAAAATATAAAAAAAAAAATATACACACATATAGATACTTGAAAATTTTTGTATTGTGGTAATAGTGATAAATTTTGAAGTTTATTTTGGTGGAATTAATACAGTATTTACTAAAACACACTATTAAATGCTGTATGTTAATGTGCTGGTTTTGGCTGAGGTAGAGTTTCTTCACAGTGGCTGGTATAGAACTGTGTTTTGGATTTGTGCTGAACACAGGGTTGATAATTCAGAGATGTTTTAGTTATTGCTGAGCAGGAAGTGCTCAGAGCCAAGGCCTTTTCTGTTTTATGTACATCCATGATGGTGAGAAGGCTGGGCATGCGTGGGAGATTGGGAGGAGACACAGGTGGGACAGGTTACCCCAAATGACCTCCAGACTATGTGGTATCATGCTCAGTATATAAAGTGAAAGGGAAGAAGGAGGAAAGGGGAGATGTTTGGTGTGATGGTTGTCTTACCAAGTCACCATTCCATGTGATGTGGCCCTGCTCTGCTGGGGATGGCTGAACACCTGCCCACCCCGGGGAAGATGTGAATTCATTCCTTGTTTTGCTTTGTTTCTGTGTGCAGCTTTTGCTTTACATATTAAACACTCTATAACTCAACCCAAGGGCTTTGTATCTTTTACCCTTGCAATTTTCTCCCTGATCCTGCTGGTGCAGGAGTGCATGAGCCCATGAGCTGCCATGGGACTGGGCTGATGGCAGCGGTTAAACACCGAGTGTTACTTAACTGCAGAAAAAAAGGCTGTTTTTCAGAAAATTATGAATGAGAATCAAATTCTCTGAGGGAAAGTGTTTTATTATACTATTTTTCCTAGCTTCTTGTGAATTTTTTTTATTCTGTATGTTAAAAGAAAAATCTCTGTGTAATTAATTTCTCTTTCAATATAGCACTTTAGGCCTATTTTAGAGTTAATAGGGAACATTTAAGCATATGCCTCAATTAGGACACACTCTCTTCAACAAGCCATTTAATTATATTAATTAAGCAAAATAATTTCGACAAACTCATGGATATGGTTAAAATAGGAATAAAACTGGACGAAGAAGAAAATATAGAAACTGTTCTGTTAGATGTAACAAAGCCTATTGTTAAAGTCTTAGCATTGGAAAATATTTTCTGATTTTCTGACAGTAGCCCCAAATCATCTGGACACTAGAAAAATTGGACATCTCAGAACAGAACTAAACAATGAACAAAAACATCTTAAGAGACTGTTAGACTTCTGTCAATAAAATTGATTCCTTTCAGAAACTTAAAGTCTTTTTTCAGGATTTCTGGATATCCTGTCTTTTCAACACCTGGTGTCAAGAAGATACTTTGGTATAGGGAAAGATGGGTTCCAAAGAGGTATAAATTTTTTTTCTTAAAATTTAGAAAGCTTCATGGTTTTGCCTACTCTCTTTATAGTATTATACTCTAGTGTACTCTAGTATAGCATAGATCTATGCAATTGACTTCTCTGTCTCGTATCCTCATTGTCAGTCTTCCCAAACACCTTATACACCAAACTATTTGAGGCACTTTGAGCTAAAATGCAGAGTTGTGTTTTGTGTGAAACCTGACCTTTCTAGTACTCCTTGGGAGTTTTCAGAACAAGAACTCTGTTACTCAAATGGATTTGAAGTTACTCTCTCCCTTATACTCCAGTCTTCTGAGACCACAGAATAAGAGAGGGTACCTGTTGAAATGAGTCCAGAGGAGAGGCAATAAGCTGATGTCTTGGTTTAAAAGACAGGTACCTGCCAGCAAAAGCTGGAATCTCCCTTTGAATAGAGAATGCAAACCCCCTCCCTCAGATTATTATAATTTTGCAATTGGAGGCTCTCAGGCAAAGATTTGGGAATAGGAATAACAGTTCTTTACTAGGAATATTAGACAAAACGAAGAAAATACGAATGTAATAGCACTAAGAGAGAAGCAAAACAAAAACAACAAAACTCTACGAAAAACCCTGACAGAGTCAGGGATGTGCCCTGACAGCCTGGGTGTCAGGGTGTTAAAAGCAGTCCAGATGAAATCCTCCTGGAGTAATAGATGCAGTTCTGTGAAGTGGAGATGGTCCTGTAGAAAGTCCAGTGGTGACAAGATGAGTTCAGTCTTCCTCCGGGAAGAAATCCAGTGGAAAACAAGCAGGGTCCTCTGGTGCTCCAAAGTCCTTTCGAAATTGTGCCCTTCAGACCGGATTGCCCTGGTCCACTGCTGTCCCCAGGAAAAACTTGCTGCCCCCTTTTGTTTCACTCAAGTATCCATAAGTACCCAGCAATTAGTTACCTAGCAAAACCACCAAGAAAAAATTCCACAAACACAAAAAAAAAACCAGATCCAACCCCCAACAGCTGATCACCCCGTTCCTCTTCTCTGCACTTGAAAGACCCAACTTACAGTGCTCAATACTGCTCAGGGGTCTATAGAACAAGAGAAACATGGGCCAATTAGACTGGGTCCAGAGAAGGGTCAGAAAAATTATGAGTGTTATTCCAGAATCTTGCTTTGGCAATGATTATACTTTCTATGTCTCTAGTGACATTTTCACTGGCACAAAAGTATTTAAAGCTTTTCTTCAATTTAGCAAAGAGAGACTACAAAATTACTTCCAAAGATTAAACACCTAATTTTTTATTCTAAAAGAAAAATTGGTAGTGGTTTGATATTGCACTTTGTGTCTAGAGAATAATTGTAGGGGAAAACAACCAAATATAAACAGTTAAATATATGTTTTGGCTTTTTCCTAAAAACCTTTTTGGTTTAGTATAATTTACAGAAAACCCATTGTCCTATAAAAAATATTATTAAATTTAATATAATTTAATTATCATTAATTAAATGTCATTATTGTGTGCTAAGTGCCCAACTGAGAGGAAAGGTTTAAAGTTGGTCAGCAAAAAAAAAATCAGGAAAGCTAAAACTTTAAATGAATAACTGCTTTCAGACATTTATTTCAGGCAGGATTTAGCTAACAGCTTTTCAACTGCCCCACTTTAAAAGCCACATAATCCTTAACTCCTGAATGAGGCCTGAGTTAGCACTCAGCACATATACTCAGTTAAGGGCCACAAGCAGTGTTTTTATTCACTTGTATACTTGAAAAAACTGTGTAAGAGAGCAATCATATGTTTTTTTTTGTGAAACAGTTGCTGCATATTCTTTCTCTATGTCTTTTTTCAAGGTTCGCTCTTCCACAATCTGATTTTGTGCATGCACAGACATAATTAGTAACCTAAAAGTCACATTTTCCCAAGTGCCATATACCATAAGAATAAGAATTTTAGAATTCCTTTTTCAACTCTAGTCTTTCACTGCTAATGAACTCAACATTAACATGGCAGTCTCTACATCCTCATTCAAATAATTTCAGTTTTCAGTGGTGATTAATAAGGATTCCTCAGATGAATAAAAAACTCAGGATGGAGACATTTGTTTCTTTGCCATGGCACTATCAAGGAATTTCCCCCTTAAAACAGACAATAATATTTATAGCTGATGGTTCAGGGGGAAAATGGAGAGCTAGGTTGAGGATGTTAAGAGCAGTTCCTGCTGAACATTGCAAAACTGAAGTCTGGTATCTCTTTCTTATTAATTTTAACTTTTAAGAAAAAAAAAAATCCTAGATTTCAAAGTCATCCAGGCCTTGCTGTATCTAAAGACAATTAATTAGTAATTTTAGATGGCATAACCAAATTATTTTGGAGGTTAAGTGCAAATATATTTAACCATAAATGCAAAGGTCAATTTTCAGAAAAAAAACTCTTCAGAAGTGTATGAATATGTCAGTTGTTTTCTTTATATGTGTGGTGATTGTTGCTTGAGTAAGAACTGTGTAAGAATGAAAAATCTGGCTGAACAGGTGCCCAGATGAATATTTTCTAATTATAGTTCCTGGAGCACTAAAGAGTACTAATCTATTTCTGAGTAGTTATTGGTAAAATTTGAGCAATAATTATTTCATCAGTGCTTTTTTGTTTGGTTGTTTTCAATTGTAAAACTGATTTTCACATTTTCTTATTCATTCAGGAACAAATATGTAAGAATAGACATTTCTTATGTGCTTCTGCAGTGTTTAGCACAGCTTGAGCTCTTGTATCATTTGAATGCTAAATTAAATAAAACTAATTCTTATTAAGAACAACACTAATAATATTTTTATTGAAGTGCTGGATTTGTGTGGTCCTGTCCTGATACTGAAATACTCTCAGAGATGCTTCACTTAAGAAGAATCCTGTGTCTTTCATTCTTGACTGCTACCAGCCAACTTTAAATGCAAAATTAGAAGAGTTTAGAGGATTTTAATATATTTCTGGTAGCTTTTCTCAGTGAAAAGGTATATTTATTTTCACTGGGAAACCAATTGTCAATGCAGAATACAAAAATTCAAACATCAGCTTAAATGCTTATTGGTCTTCTCAGCTACTCTTTCACTGTGGAGGGTTCTATACAAGTCCATCAGCATTCAGGAACTGATTCTAAAGTAATTTTGACTTCTTAATCTATTATAGAAATCCAAATTTTAGAAAGATCTAGCAGCTTCACAAAATACTTCTAGAAGTAAAGCCCAGAGAACAGGGGGGAATCAAGACTAGTTCATTTTTATGAATTCATGAAAATAGTTAAATTTGCAGTTTCCACAGATGGCTAACGTACTAATCTTTTTTTCCTCTTCATTAGACTGAGAAATATTTATTATTTAAGCCTAGTTCAAAACTAAGTTAAAGCTTAACTTCTCTGTGTTGCATTTTACATTGGCCAGACGCTATGTAAGGCCGCAGTACCATGATTTAGGGACATCCATGCTTGCTTAAGTTCCTACATCTTTCCAACTGAGCACCTCCTATCATTTGATTGAGCTGGAATTAAATGAACAAACAAGCCCTGAGTAAAAGTTATAAGTGGCATTTATAACATAAGCTGTCCCATTAATCTTGTATATAGCACAGCTGTATTACTAGGTGAGAGAAGCAAATCAAACTCCTAAGAAAAGCCATCGAGTGCAGCTACACTATCATTATGCAGCTATGTAAATTGTGGTTCACCTACACCCTGATTATAGAATGCAGTTTTGTTTTCTTAATTTTAAAAAGCATAGGTAAACTAGCCTGGAAAGACTTCCTTTTCTAGGCAACAATGTTGATAAAATATAACATAAAAAGTGTTTCAGCGAGTAAAACTTGCAAATAAGCTGAGTCTTACTTCTGAAAGAAGGACTTGTCAGAAGGTCTAAGACTACAGATTTACAAAAAATATAATCAGTATATTTAAGTTCAGGGAAGACCACAGTTTCTCCCTCTGTTAGGACTAGTTACCATCAAGCAGAACTTGAAGGAGGTAACTTTACAGAGACAGAAAGAGGTAGTTATTCATTGAGAGGTACATGACTAGCCGCAGTCCTTTCTAATGGAGACAATAGCAGGTGTGCATCAGTACTTTTGTTTCATCCTTGGCATGCATTTGGGGCAATGGGTTAGAGACAGAGTACTGGTTTGAGTAGATGTTTGGTGTGACTCTCTGTGCATTCATCCATCCTGTGATCATTTGGCTTTTCTTATCCATCCAGTGATCTCTTGGCAGTGAGACAATGAAAATGAGGTAGAGAAGGAACTCTTAACAAATTGCCTGAATACTTACACTTATAGGATTTTTTTTCCAAATCTTTTCATCATTAGAATATACTAACACCCAAATAATTATTTAAATACTATCAAATGCTAGAATCTTTAACTACTATGTGCACTTGCTATATAAATTTGACTGTCACTAATTTAATAGGTATCACTTTTGCTACCACTTTTTCTTTTCCTATTGATTTCATTATTTTTTGCAGAGCATTGGTGGTGTTCACACACAGAATTTTGAATCTACAGTTTCCAGGTGAGAAACTGGTACAAATGACTGAGCCACTTACAGAACCCATGATACCATATCTATATCCTACTGATAAGTTAGTATGTGTGATGGTAATAATGACAATGAAGAGCATTATATTTGAAAAGTCATGGCAGAGTGGTGGTGAAGTTCCTGGAAAAAGGAAGATATAACCTTCTAATTTTGAAATAGAAAAGTAGAAGGACCTGAGGAATTACAGGCTGCTCAGTCTGTAATTCTTGTGTTCAGCAAGATTATGGAACAGATCCTCATGGAGTCTATGTTAGAGTACATAGGAAGCAGAGAAGGGACCAGTGTCTGCCAGCATGGCTTCTCTAAGAGCATATCCTGCCTGTCAAACTTGGTTTGCTTCTATGGATGATGTCATCTAGCCGGACTTGACTGGTGTCTCTAAACTGGAGATACATGAGTTTGATGGGTGGACCAACCAGTGAATAAGGAATGGACTGGACGGTCACACTCAAAGACTTACTGTCAGTGTCTGGGTGGAGATCAGTGATGAGTGGTGTTCTTTTGTGGTCTGTATTGGCACCAATATTATTGTTTCTGGGGACATGGACAGTGGGACTGTGTACACTCAACAAACCTGTGGCTCACACCAGGCTTAGTAGTCTCGGTACTCCAGAGAGAAGAAATGCCAATCAGATGTACCTCAACAGACTAGAGAGGTGGGTCCATGTTAACCTTCAACACAGCCAAATGCAAGGCCAGGGCAGTCCCAAACAGCCTGGCTCATTAGATAGAGAGCACTTCTGCTGAGAAGGATGTGGGGTAATGGTGGATGAAAACCTGAATATGTTGTGGCAATGTGTGCTTGCAGACCAACCACATCCTGAACTGCAGGTCAAGGGAGGTGATTTTACCCCTCTACACTGACCCCGTGAGACTCCACCGGGAGCACAGAGTCCAGCTCTGGGGTCCCCAGTACAGAAGGACACAGACCTGCTTGAGTGGGCCTAGAAGAAGTCCACAAAAATTATCAGTGAATCTGGAGTACATTCTCTATGAAGAAAGACTGAGATAATTTGGGTTCAGCCTGAAGAAGAGATGGCTCTAGTGAGACCTTATAGCAGCCTTGCAGTGCTTTAAAGGGGCCTACAGAAAGATGGTCATGGACTCTATCAAGAATTATGCTTATAGGACAAGGGGTTTCAGTTTTAAACTGAAAAGGGTTAGATGTAGATTAAACATTGGGAAGAAATTCTTTACCCAGAGAATAGTGAAGAACTGGAATCGGTTTCCCAGGGAACCTCCCTCCCTGGAGTTGTTCAAAGCCAGTTGCAGGAGTCTGAGTAATCTAGTCCAGTGGTAGTATCCCTGTACAAAGCAGGGGGATTGGAACTAGATGATTTTTAAATCTAGTTCATTATATGATTAGTATAGCAATTTAGAAACATTTGCCATCCTTAAAAAACATTTTTCACAAAGTCATTTAATTCATTTTTTTCAGTCACACATGTACCTCCTTAAAAAATTCATGATCTCACTTACTGGACTAATTTATTCAAGGCAAGGTGCATTTTGGAATGAGCTTCTTTAATAATGCCATTTTTTTCTCTCTTCTTTTTCCCCTGTGTGTGTCAAGAGGAGGAGAGAAAAAAAGACCAGGAAATCATAATCTATGTTTTAATGAATGGATGTGGCAGTAAATAAATAATAAATAAGTAAAAATCCTTAAACTCTTGAGCATTTCACATAAGAATTTGTCCCATTTACTTTGACCTTTTTCTTAGAAACACCTTAGTGAGTCAGAAACAGTTATTGAGATTCCAACATTTGTAATACTAATTTTTCCCTGTGATCAGATAATTGCAAACTAGAGTATGTAAAAACAGAGCACCTTGGCTTTCAACTGTTTCATTTAAGGTAGTGACAGGGTAAGTTTCTGCTTTCTTATCCATTTAGTAATCTCTAATTATTTTCATTTTTCTTTCCCAGATCAGATTAAAATTAGTATCTCTAGCTAATAGCTTTGCAAACTTTACTATGGCTATGAATCAAAAGTAGTGAATCATTATTTTCACAGGAAAAACCCAGTTTTATCAGAGGCATTTTGCTTACAAAGCAGTGCATTCAAAATTGTATTTTTTATTATACGTATTTACACTTCCCTCCATCAATTTGAAACCTTACTTTTATTCATGCCTGTTACCTGGTTTGCAGTGTTGCAAAACCTCCAAATCCGTGGCCTGGATTTGGAACAATCTTAAAGGCTGAAATTGGCTTACTTCTGAGTCCAATATATCATGGAATTGTACTGAAATGTCTATTTATATCTATGAGGTACCCTACAGATTCCCAGCTTTCTTTACACATGATGGACTGAGCATACATAATGAACTTTCATAGGACTTAAATATACTTATCCTTTTTTGTAGTGTATTCTAACTGCTCTTTGACCTGGCTGCAAGACAAGGTCAAACTGATATGTTTTTAAAGATATTAAAGTTCTAATAGATAGATGGCAGACATACCAGTGTTAAACAAATCACTCAAATATGCTACCACTTCTAAAAGGATATCAGATTTCATGAATACTCCTCAAAGTTATCTAAATTTTAAGCAGGCAACTGAGTCCCCTGGATGTCAATTCTTTGCTGGTACAAGGTGCTTTACTGAATCAATTTTTTTCCTATTGCAGAAGTCATAGATTAATTAACATTTTCAATGACAAATAATTATTTATGTGATGTCATTATAAAAAGCTAATGAAATCAAATCAGATAACATCAAAATACCAGCAGCAGATCTCACTTCATATTTTAGCAAATATTTTCCTTTTTTTTTCCAAAAAAAAGGAAAATTGAGGGTCATTTCATGCTGTAAAGCAAAATTTAGACTATGATTCTCATATGCTGACTCAAAGATTGTGGGCTGTTGGTAAGAATCTGGCGGTAATACTGCTTATTACAGTACATACACAAATAGTCATATACCACAGTTAAAAATAAATAAATTATAATCAGTAAAAATGTAATCACAGCATTCAGTGGGGACTTGGAATATATTCTTCTGATTGCCAGACATACAATTCGTGGAATACTAAGACACGATCTAAGTGGAGCCAGTTTTCACATTTAATGGAAGAGATTTCACCCTCCTCATTCTGCTGCTGTCCTATGTAGTCTTAGCACTGGCTTTGAACAGCCTAAAGGCTTTTATCATATGCCATGTTTTTATTGGAAAAGTCCTAAAAGCAGAGCCAAGAAATAGCAATATTCAGTTTTTTTCCTCCATTCCTAAGGGATTGTTATGTTAATAGCTGGTGATTTGGGTAATTCACTCTAAGCTATTTTAAATTGTGTTTCTAGTATGGAACATTTGTCTAGACAGTTTCTAAAGAAGAGATTGAGAAGCTCCTTTACAAGGTAATTCTTTCCAGTGGTCTCAAGTGCATTGACGGTGGGTATCAATGTGGTAGACTGAGAAATCATCTGCTAAACCTCCTCCATTCTAAATATCAAAGTATTAGCCTAGGATACAGTGGTTGCTATCCTAGAAAAAACTCTGCTGACCTCTGACACCTCTCATGTAGGTGAGTCAGACATCAGACTTAGATATATTATGTCAGGACAAAAAATTCAGTGTCAGCTAATTAGTATCTGACATTAATTCAGGTGGTACTGGAGGAGGAACAAAGGGCAGGAGCAGAAATAAAAAAGAATTCATTTAATGTAGAAGTCTGTTTCCTTCCCACTGTCAGTGTCATCTGGACATTGTTTTTGCGGCACATCATGGAAAGTAAAGAAAGGGATCCCTATCAGCTTCCAAAAGTCAGCAGATCCTGTCCAAGTGTTCAAGACAAATGTTGCTGAAACTTGTTTATTGGGGAAGCAGACAGCAATTGTTTGACTACTCTGTTAGCCCACTTTTCAAGGAAAAAAATCAAGTCAGATCCAGACCTCATCCAGCAAATTTTGACCATCGTGCTCCTGTGGGGAAACACCACTTCCCCAGAAACCCTGCTGGGGTAAAGACCCTGCTGGGGTTTTAATGTAAACATGAATTAGGGTGGCATTTTGCTTCTTGATATAGATTTGATTCTTGGTTTTCTTTACCCCTAAGAGCTGAAATAATTAGTTTAGTCTTAATTCAGGTTTTGGGGTATTACATTTTGATGGAAACTATCAGACCGAAGATCTGGTAAAGGAGCATATATATTGCTTCATTTTACCACTGAGGTTTAATTCTATACTGGTCTGAAAAAAAAGCAACTTTCTAATCAGATTGTCTTGACAGCCATTCTGGGACCTACCTGTTACACTTAATTCATGTTTTTTTCCCTTACATACTGGAAACATACTCAAATATGTTCTTTAGAATAAACTTCAGTTGCTGGTGCCAGAAGGCTCTCTTAGAAAATTTTGTATCTGCCTTCTTAAAGTCAACAAAGTGCTGCCTTAAGTCTTATAAGCAGTAGATTTATTGAAAGTGACTTTCGCAGTCAATATGTGAAATGGAAAGGCTCATTTAATCTTGTCCAATTTTTACATTACTCTTTTCTCAAAGAACTACAAAGCTGAAACACTTTTCAATAAAACGCTTCCTTAAAAAATGATCTGTTTTGTCTGCCTGTCACTGAGAAGGAATACATTTTCACTGCTTTAGTATCAGAATATGCATCCTTCCTTTTCTCTTAACTCAGGCACTGAAACCCTTATGATCAAAGCAATTTCAGAAGATACTGTCTATTGTGAGAACCATCTCATTCACACATGAAGATGAGTTCTTTTTCTCCACTAAGAGAGTAGCAGTAATTTCCATACCTGTTTTCTCCACTCAAATAATGTTGTGCCTTTTTCATGAAAAGCACAACAATTTTTGAAGGGGAAAAATTGAATCCCCTTTCAATTCTTGTAATTGTTGTAGTTTTATGACTTTTGAAGACCTTTTTAAAAGTAATTTCATATTTTGATGCCAAGAGCCCACACACAATCACAACCCACTTCTTCTGCTTTCATCTACTTTGATTAATTTGATTGTACACAATACTGACTTCTAGAAGGAAACTCTGCAAAATACATATTTTCCTCTGTGAAGTGGATGCAGCACATTAGAAATAACAATAATTTATGCAGCAAAAAATATTTATTTAACATTTTATCTACTAGTTTGATATTATGCATCAAAACAAATGGAACTGCCCTTGGCTATTCTTCACATTTTTCTTCTGTATACAGCATTCAGTCATTTCTAGTTAAATGTGCTAAAGAGAAGCAAGTCATTAGTAAATTTAGTTACAGATATTTGCTGTCGTACGTAAGGCAGGCCTAACCATGGATAACTTCAGAAACCTGGAAAACTTTATTAAGTCTTGAGCATCCTCATTCTGAAATGCTGAAACTAACCTTCCTCAAGATGGCAGCTGAAGCAGGCTGGATGCTGAAAAAATACTGTGTTAAACAACAGAGAGAAGAGGAAACACTGGGGACAGGACATCTGAATTTCTGCTCTTTGGGTTGGGATTGGGAAAGGGAGCAGATAGCCATCTCCAGCCCCTTGGGCTCTCCATCACCCTTCTTCCTCCCAGGAAAAAATTGTTATCCATCCCTTAGAAATTTTTTTGGTAGAGCCATTAGAGAGGGAGTCTGTACTACTACTCCCCTCTAGTGGCAATCTGAGTAGTTAAATCCTTCTTACCTTGCTGGGAACATGGTGAAGTGCACTTCAGGTTTTCTTACCAAGATTATCTTCAACCCCTCTGGAAATAGCTGTCGTATTCAAAATATTTTCAAGATCCATAAAGCTGCTGGTTATATCCACCATGGAATATTTTTCTCCATTGATGCTAAGGGTCTCTAAGATCTCTATGAGTACGTTTTTACATGCCTTAGATGGCCATCTATTTTTCCTCAGCAAAGGTCATGGCTAAACAGTATTGCAACCCTTGTATTGCTTCTTACTTGTTGTCTAAAAAATATGGTTTGTATTTTAAATTTGTTTTTGCATCTTGGTTCTATGGCATCTCAGGAGGCTTAAAGTGCTATCTTGTGAAGTGCAACAAATGAGATCTACAAATATAAATATTTTCACAGTAAGGAGCATGTGATTGTAATCTCAAAGGATATGCAATGGTAATACTAATTTATTGAATGCATTTAAAGAAATTAGTGTCTCTAGAAATGTATCTGTAAGAATAGAATTAGCTGTGCAAATTTGTTGGCAAAGGTTTTCTCAGCAGTTTTAAAATAAAGCCATTTTTCCTCTTCCTCTAGAGCTGTGCATTCAAAACACATAGGAAAACTCCAGATCATTTAGCAGCCACCTCGACCACCTGTTTCATTCTCCTCTCCTATAATGAATTTATCTCACTGCAAAGTTAAGAACTGAAGGTGGCAGAACCAAAAGTAAGGCAATTCAGAAATTCTTTCATTGTTCTTTACATTAATCTTTAGATTTCTTAGGATAATTACCAAGATGTCTACTCTTTTCACCATGTTTGCTTGGCAATACATGCATCCAAATACCAGAATTAGGAGTCCTTGTGTGATCATTCCTCTAGCATTAATTTTGAATCTAGTTTTTTCCGGTATTTCATTATCTGCTGCTCTTTTCTGTAGAGCACTCAACCTCATAGTATTTTATGTGAAGAAGAAAAAAAAGTAAAATGGCACAATTACCTCTACTCACTCACTTAACTTTAGTGAGAACCCTTTTTTTTTCTCTTTGACAGTTTTAATGAGACACTCTTTTGTAAGACATGATTCTGCAACTGCTGCTGTCTAAGCTACAACCATCCATTATCTTCATTATCTTTAAAATGTTTGGCTACGAAGGAAAATAACAAAACAGAATATACATAAAGATAAGATTTAGTAGCCATGAATTGCCTTCTTGGTTTTTTTAAGGTCAATTTCTAGTAGCACATTTTGAGGTATTGTTGGATCTAAAACCCCATGTGCTGTATTTCACATCTCTTCATATCTTTTCCTGAACAGATTATATGAGGATGATTTGAGGATTATTTTTTCTACCCTTACCTTACTTGCCCTGAGTAAGTAGCAGTGTTACAGCTAATTTTTTAAAATCAGATGCCATAACCTAGTAGAGTTTCTACAATACTGAAAACATCAGTCCTTGGACCAGTTCAGGTCCAGCTTGCATGCAGTGTATTTAAATAGAATAACATGATCTGTTTTGTTACTATTTTTCAACTGAGAAACTGTTGGATGAAAAAAGATATTATTTTTATTCAAGATAAGAGTCTACTACTTAATATTCTTGGTAAAGTTTCATTTTGTCCCTCAGGTAGCAATTGTTATGTTGTAAGCTAGATAAAATGATTGTGTCAAAGAGTATAGAGATGAATTCTGTTAAATACCTACTGAAAACAAATATTATGCCATGTACAAATGTTCTTCTAGGCTTGCACAAACGGAACATAGATCTACATCAAAGAAGACATACAATCTTTATTTCTCATTGATATTTATGAAATTTGGAAAGAAAATATAACTAATCCAAATTTTCACAGGTTAAAAAAAACCTTGTTAGTGACTGAAGGTTCTCCATAGCCTGTAAAAGGTGTCTAAGAATATGTATGAAGCATAAATTCATGATCATAGATAGATATAGCTATCTTTGTGTCATGGTTTGATGCTGGCACAATGCCAGTGCCCCCATGAAAGTAATTTTCCCTAGTGGTTGCTGTGAGATGTGACCAGAAACAGAGCAAAGCAGGCTCAAGCTTAAAAAAAAAAAAAAAACTTTATTAACATACAACTGTAATAGAAAGATCACACATACAAAAATCACAATGAAAACCTTCCAAACCACTCCTCCTCCCCCCAGCTAAATTCCCACAGAACACAATGGGACAAAACCTTGGATTCTCAATCAAGTTACCACCCCTCAGATAATCAACTCTCAGTTCATCAAGGGAGGGAGGAGTCTCTCTCTTGTACCAAGTCTTCCCCAAGAAACACAGCTGAGACCTCCTGTGTTTCCATGTCACACATGGCACCACCCAGAGAGAATCTGCCATCGTGACAGCCTCCTCCCATGCACAGTGCTCTCACCACTGTGCATGGACCAGAACTGCTTCTAGGGTTCCCCTTTTAAGGATGCTTTGCNAAGAGAAAAGTCCAGCCAAAGGCCACTCCATCATCTCCTCCCACCTAGGAATCTTCTCAGCTTCCTCTGACATCTTCGCTTGCTCAAACCTTCACCACACTGGCCCATTTCCTTTTATCTCATTCAGATAAAGGAGGATTAGTGTTCTGTAAAGTTTTCATTGTCCCAGAGAAGGGTTAAAATCTCGGGCTCTACCTGCCCAGAGCTCTCACGGCTGCGCTCCTTCTCGCCGCACCCGCCGCTTCCCCTTCCCGGCCGTGCTGCCAGCACATGATATCAGGTGTCAGGGTAGCACAGGCACAGTGTCACACTCATTCTCTCACTCTCTCTCCTGGGGAGGGGCTGCTTACCTCACCCCAGGCCGCATGGCTTCCCCTCCCCTTCCCAGCCCGCGGCTGGGCAGGGCAAGTTCAGATCTCTTCACTCTTCACCTACCTGCTACTGTGTATCAGCATAGGTTAAAGGAAGAAAAGCTGCTAAGGCAGAGATCGGTTTACTTTTCCTGGTGCCCACCAAGCGCTCTATCACTGCCCCTCCTCAACTGCACAGGGGACAGAAAATACAGCAAAATCCTCATGGGTCCAGTTAAGGACAGAGAGAGACCCCTCACCAGTTGCTGAGCAATGCAGGGGGTTAGGGCACCATGGGTGACAGACTTCTCCAGGGGACATCTTCCCGCTCGTGTGTGGGCTCCTCCACAGGCTGCAGGGGGATCTCTGCTTCCCTGTAGACCTTCATGATCATCAGGGTCACAGCTGCCTTACCGTGGTCTTCACCAGTGTTTTCAGGGGAATATCAGCTCTAGCACCTGGAGCACCTCCCACCCCTCCTTCTTCACTGACCTTGATGGCCGAAAGGCAGTTTCTTTCCCATATTCTCACTTGTCTCCCAGATGCTTTTTTTGCAGCAGTTTTTACTTCTTAAATACGTTATCACAGAAGCACTGCCACCACTGGCTCAGCTTTGGCCAGCAATGAGTCTGTCTGAAGCTAGTACTGATTTAATCTAACTTTAAGGTGACTTCTGACATCTTCTATCAAAGGTGTTGACTCCCTGGTACCAGAATTGTGTAGACAAACACAATACAGAAGAAAACCAGAAATCTAAACATAGGAATGAGTTTATGCAGGATTTGAAATGTTCATGAAAAAGTAGTTGTATTACTGGTTTATGTCATATTCAACTAAATAAAAGGTCTTTTGGACAGAGATAATTTAGGATGAGTTTTACATCCCTTTTTTTTTCACAGTTTTGTTTTTTTTAATGAAGAACCCTCTGGATAAACTTGCCCTAAGATAAACACAAGAATTAAATACCTACTGTCCTGGGGTGACTTTATGATGCTGAATTATATGCTCATTCATGTGTTTAGCCCAGAAATAAGTACTGCACCTTTAAGACTGGTTCTGAGAGTGAAGGTGGGAGAGACATGAAGCATGGAGTTTGTTTTCAGAAACTGCACTCAGTCCTCCACATTCCTGTTCCTGGACAGTGTTGTCTGCAGACAAACAGCAAGAGAGAGCTCTCCTTTGCTTTTTAGGTAGTTTTTATCTAGCTGCGGCTGAGAAGTTCCCTGGACTGTGTTTTTTTTCCTTTTCTTAGAACTGTTTAAACCTGCTCTAGACTAGGGACCCAGAGGAGCACCAGAGGCTCACACCTATAGCCTACTGGGGCCCAGCCTGGGCCACGGTGTTTCCCAGTGCTGGAGGGACTGATAAGAGACTGAGTGAGCTGAGCTACAGCCCACCAAGGGGACTTTCTGAGTTTCTCATCTCTTTGGAACTTTTGTTGCTTAATATTGTTCATTTTTTGTGCTGGTAGATGCTTTGCCTGTTAAATAAACAGGTTTTTTATCCTTTTTCTCCAAGGAAATATTTCCCAAACCAATTAAAGAAGAGGCCACTTAGATTTGCTTTCTAGAAGGACCTCAATTCAGGTGTCCTCCAAAATTTGCCCTAAACCAAGACACCTACATATTTTCACAAATGCTTATTACATCTACTTGGAAGGAACTAATTTGGTAAAAAGGCTTAAAATTGACCTCTTTTTTATAAATTTGAGAAATTCTCTAAGAAAATACATTGGGCAAAGATAGCTGCCTTCTTAATAATGATAAATGTATATCAGGAGCTTTGGGAAAGGTTGGGGAAAAAAAGACTGTAAGAGTTTTGCAAAAAGCTGTATGGAAAGTATAGAAGAGTAAATCATCAATGTAGACCGTGGTACAGGAGAAAGGGTAAAAACAAACATCAAACAAACCCAGCTACAATGGTTTGTGTGCCATTGTGTGTGTGCCATTGTGTGCCACTAAGGGAAAGCGTACCTGCAGCATGAATAGCATGCTGCTTAAAAGGCTCTGCCCTCAAGAAAAGATGTGGCAGTGAAGACAACCCAGTGAAGAGAAATGAGAATGATCAGAGGATCACAAAAAACCATACGAGGTTAAAAAAATAGATTTGATCTTCAAAACTAAAGTGAAGATCAACTTTCAACTAAATCACTTCAGATTTCCTTAGCTAGATACTAACAAAAATGATATTTTAAGATCTGCAATGCAAATTGGTCTTGTACTAAGACAAGCCTAATTTCCATCTGCTGCTACTGACAAAGTGTCAAGACTTTTAATAGAATGCAGTTATGAATAAAGAATATCTGCTTGAAGAAAGAAATAATTTTAATTGAAAAAGAAATTGCTTTGAGGAACTAACTGTGACATTTCCTTCACTTTTTAGGATAAGTAAATAGTCCTTACAAGTACCAAGTGGCTCAAAGCATTGGACTCTTACTTGAGTCCTCTTTGAGCACAGTAAAATGAAAAGCTTCCTTTTCTTTTAATTTCCAGTATATTTTTCTGTTTTCAGTTTGCTGGGAAGCGCTAATCTTTCTCCAGTGCAGAGATTCCTGCCATGCCCAGGTTAGATGGTAGGTCAGTGCCTCTGAGTCTCTGTGCCAAGGTTATATGCAAATTCCAGCTGGTACAGATGGTATCGATGACCTTCTCCATTTCCAGCAATCATAAATGTATCAGGCTCTACTCCCTTCAATTAAGAACAGCTTTTTTTTCACCAATACAAGGCCTAATTTTGAAATTAATTAATCAATTATTCTGGCTACTTTAGGAAGAGCCTCTGACTTCTAAACTGCTTCAACTGGTGCATTTTTTTCCCTCTGAGACAGTGCAGGTCACTAATCCAGAATGATACATGTAACAGACACATGTGGAAGGTTTTCCAAGTTTATGCATAGGAGGGGGAAAAACACTAAGAGATAGTCAGGAAAGATCATCTAAGTAATTTATAGGTAACTACATGCATGTTTTCTTTTCTGTTTCCTCCCCAAATTCCCTGCCATAAATAAGGAAATTTAATAATAGAGGAAAATGAGGGTCAGGTGTGACTATGGAGAGATTTTATTTCTTGTATTAAATTCTTGTGTAAAGGACAATCTGCTGGGCATTGGATACATCACTAGATGGAGTTCCCTTTGTTTCTTGAGCATTGCAGCAAATGCAAGGCACAGGAACTCTGATGAACTAGATTTAATCTCCACACATTTACTGTGCCATTATTAATCCTCCATTTAACAGCATGATTCACTCTACAAACTACATGTGTAACAAGAATAAAGAACAGGCACTTTGGTAAATTGTATTCATAGCCAGTAAAAAAGAAAGGAAGGGAGCAATAAATTGTGCATTCCATTCATATTCCATGTACGTCACATCAAAAGTAAAGAGAAAATTTTAATTAAATCTAATAATTTCCTTTTGCTGACATATATGGTTTAAAAAATAATACTCTTCATTGTGTAATTACAGCCATTTACCTTACTTCTTGCACCTACTACTGCAAAGCAGGAAAAAAAACTAAAACTGTTGTGCACATTTTATTTTTTCTGTAGTATTTACTTTAAACTCAGGAAACTAAGTTTTTCTCAGGCATAAAATATGTCCTCATTATTGTGAAGAAACTGAGTAAAGTTGGAGTTGTTCCATGATAACTGAGAGCAGAATCTGGTTTTCTGTCATTCCAGTCCTTAAGAATAATATTCCAAGTGGGATGAAATTTATGACAATATAGTGGCAGTCATGACAGTCTGGCTGCTTTTCTGGTTGTTTGTTGTTCTGAGTCATTGCTCTGTAGACTCCTCAATTCCAGAGGGAAAAATAGAATATGTTTTAATGGTTTCTTTCTCCCTGCACCCTAGCATTTGAAGAGAAAGTCTAAAATGAATTTGAAAAATTTTCAAGCTAGCCGAAACAGCTGATCTTCACTTTTAAGCACAGCATGTGTAAGCATCGTGTTTTGTGAAATGAACAAGTAAAACCATTAATTTTTATCTTTAAAAATATTTATTGAAAAACATGAATATACAAATTGTTTCTTGAGAAGAATTCTAGAAGTTGGAGGTTGAGACTGTGTAAGGGGAGAGTATCTGAGTCCAAAGTTATATTCTGTTTTCATAGTTCATTCAGCATATACGGGTTATTTACAGCAGGAAAAGGTTCATAGTTAGTTTTGCTTAATAGTGTAAGCGTTCATCTCCTTGGGGAAATATCCCCATTTCTGGAAACTGGTTAAGATGATTGCCCTACCTTTCTTAGGTCCTTTTGTGACATTTCAGGATGGGTTAGATAAGGGAGCAGTTAATTCACTACTGACTGAGATTAGATTAGGAGTCTGCAGGAGAAGAGGTTTGGATAGAAGCTTCATCAGAAGAGGATTAAACATGACTAACTTTTGTAGGAAAGGCCTATGTTGTCCATTCCTGATTTTATATGACGGTATATCACTTCTTCTGATTTATGACATCTGTAGTCGAGCCACGGAGAGGTAAGAGGTTACAGTGCTGAAGAGTTCCATTTTGGGATATAACATATGGTTTACTAGCTTCATGACAGAAACTCAAAAATTTTGCCTGTAAAGGCTAAATATCTCCAGTGTGACCCCATCTCTATCACGTTCTCCAAATTTCCCACTCTATTCATATGTTGTAACCTAGCTGTCCCCTATAAGAAACCATGGGTGACCAGCACACAACTGAGATTTGCAATAATCCTCCTTTTCTATGGTTTTGGTCCTTGGTAGGCAATGCTGTAGACTGTTTTTGAGGACCATATATGCCAGATGCCATTCCCACTGCAATGTGTAAATGACATCACACTGGTGTGGGTGGAGGATGGTTTTTAATGACATTACAACTGTAATAGATAATGCTGTTCGTATGTAGAGGGGGCAGATCAAATATCCCCATTACCCTTCCTCAGTTTAATCTCAGAGGTAACAACTTTGTTTTATCCAGATACAGCCCTGGGCAAACTAACATACCAATCATATGACTGAACAGGAGATATTTATGCTTAGAATGATGTTAATATGCCCTCACAGGGCATACTCAGACATGTCATACAGAGGGTATAGGAAGACTGATCAAATGAATCTATAAAAGACTAGACTGACATGCTAACAGCATTTTTTAGGGACTGCAGCACCAAAGTTTTTGTTAAAGGTGCATATTTGGCATACAATTCTCTAGAACACGTCAGAAATGAGAGGCCACAATGAAAATCTAACTGGGATTCAGGGAAGAATTTCTGTTAATATTAAAAAATACTCTGAGCACTTAAGATGACAGCCATATAAATTTTTTACCTCCAGAAATTAAGTTTTCAATCATTTCAATCATTATGATTGCTAAATTAGAAACTGTTTCCTGACAACTTCTTCCTTCATTTTAAGTGTAATTATCTGAGAACCCTAAGTAATCCAAAAGAATTTGGAGCAATTTTTTCTCTTATTTCAGGGAGTTGAAATACTCCTTTAAGACAAAACTACACTAGGATATAAAGAGGGCCCATATTCTAGCCTTTTCTGTTATATCCATGTCTCCATAATGAAAATCAAGACTGACCAGGAGAAGAGAAGACTTCCCTCTAGCCTAATAATAAACCAGTGAAATGTTGTGTAAAATGTGGTGCTTTTCATTCAAGTAATACAATATAAGTCTGAGAAATGTCATAAGTGACAGTCAGCATAATAGTATTTTTCCTTTTTAATGGTTTTACAGAATTGAGGCTATCTTACACTGACTTTACATATCTCAGAAGAGCTCAATTTAGTGAAGCTGAATGCTAAGTATTTAGAAAATTAATTTTATTTTAGTCAAGTCATCCAAAAATTAGATTCCCCAGGCATTTTGAAAATGCAGGAATGCTTTGTTTCCATCAGCCTTTCCTCAGTATTCCTCTCCTGTGTTGTTGTTACCATAGAGATTGGGGGAACAACAGCACATAGGGTTTGAATATACAAGAATCGCTGCTTTCTTTACAAGTAAACTTCTATCATTTGCTCTTCTCCTTTTTACCTCTAAAGCAGCAGTCTTTAAAAGTTCTGTTTCATTCTTCCATCTTCTTTCTCCATTTTTTTTCAATAGGAGATACACCAACATTCTTCCTGCATTTCCTCTTCATGCAACATTCATCATCAGCTCTTTCAGCTCAAACCACAATTTCCAATCGGAATATCCTAAGCCACTTGACTAAGCAATGACAATAACAAAAGATGAAAGGGAAGGGTGGGACAAGAGG
>WBNO01010705.1:3652-13783 GCA_013400575.1 Peucedramus taeniatus
CGGCGGGACGCGGGCGGCGGGGCTGAGGGTCCCCGTGGGGCCGCTCGGGCCGTGCTGGGCGCACATGTCCCTTGCTCAGGCCGCGGGGACGGAGGGTCCCTGGGCACCGCTGCCTTCGGGCGTGCAGGAGGAGGATGCCCCGGGCTCGGGGTGGCACCGCGCACGCCCCGACTCCCGCCCCGGCTGGGCGTGGGGTTCCGGGTCTGGCACGTTTCCCGGGTGTCTCGGGCGGTGCCAGGCGCTGCCCCGAGCTCCAGCCCCGGGGGCTGCTCTCTGCGTGGGGAGCCAGGGCTGCTCCACCTGCCCTGGGTTTGCCGTGGATCTGGGCTGTGGCTGCAGCTCCACCTGCCCCTGGCACTCAGCCACCGCTGGCACCGGGCTCCCCAGCTGCTCTGGCTGTCAGCCCGGTGCTGGGCAAGGGTCTGGGGTGCCACAGTGTCATGCAGGCAGCACTGTGGACCTGGGCAGGGACAGGTGGCTGCAGAGGGAGATGATCAGTGGTGCCATGTGATGCCCAGAGTGCTGTGCCAGGAGTCAGCAGTGCCTCAGGCACTGCACTGGGGGTCAGTGGTACTGTGCGATGCCCAGGGCGCTGTGCTGGTGGTGCCACGCAGTACCCAAGGCTCAGTGCCACGGCATGGGCAGCCTGTGAGTCAGAGCGAGGTGCAGCAGCTGCCCCCTCCCCGCTTGCCCGTTCCCAGGCCCCGCTCACCAGATTCACTTTCGCAATGAGTGGTGCAGCCACCCCGGCTCTGCTGAGCTCGCCCTGACCCACTCTGCCCACGCTACCCGTGGCCTTCTGCCCCCACGTCACCGCCCGTGACCTGGCACGGTGCTGCTGCTGCTGCTCCCTCGGCCAAACCCCCTTAACCTCGGCCCTCGCCAGCTCCTGCCCCAGGTGCTGCTGGGCACTGCCTGCCTGAGCAAGGCCCACGTGTTCTGAGGGGCTGCAGCCCCCTCGGCGGGGCTGGGGGCTGCTGGGTGACAGTGAGGGGGTCATGGCCAGCGGTGAGTCAGCACAGGCAGGTGTGGACAGGGCCGGGGATGGGGACACCTTGATCAGGGACACCGTGATCGAGGAATGACTCATGTGTTAAACAAACAAACAGGCGAGCCCGTGTGAAGCTGCGCTGGCAGCTTCCTCTGCAGCCCAGCACCGGGGAGCTGCTGGGGCACCCCAGTCATTGATCTCCCACGGCGGTCACGGCACCGGGAACGGTCACGGAGCTGCGCCACGTGTGGTGTCACACTTGAGTGCACAGGGCAGCCCTGCCCTGCAGCCAGCAGGACAGACCCGAGGGTCCCGAGTGCAGGGCAGGGGCTGATGGACACTGCTGATTCCGGGGATCTCCAAACACCTGCCTTTTGCCCTTGCTGCCAGAGCTGGGTCAGGCGGGCACCTGGCTCTGGCAGCCGGGGATTTCCAAGGTCCAGGCTCACCTGGGCTGGGGCTGTGCAGCCTCTCCCTGGGCCGGCAGGTGTAAAACCCAACCGTAGGCAACTGCCCGGCTCATGGCATGGCCGGCCTGCCCGGGCATCCTGCGGCTTGGCCGCGTGCCCCTGGGCTGAGAGTGAGCTCTGGGGTGGCAGCTCACTGCCCAGCTCTGGCTTGTCCTGGTCCTGCAGCCCTGACCTGGAGGTGCCATCACTGAGCCAGTTCTGTCTGTTCTCCGATGAAAAGTGCTTCCCCCAGGCCCTGCTGCAGCCAGGGCAGAGCCAGTGTGTGGCCGTGAGTGATGCTGTGCCCCAGCACAGGGTCCATCATGTCGCCAGTCCTCGGTGGGGCTGTGCCACTACCACCAACACTGTGTGATCTGGGACCCTGTGCACACACGCGCTCAGAACGTCAGGAGTGTTTTGTGGTGAGGCTGGAAAACGGTCAGTTGCTTACTGGATTTTTTTCCACCCTTTCTGCTGTGGGTTTGGCCGGGCGCCCGGGGCAGGCGCAGGGGGTGGGTGTGAGCAGGCATGTGATGAGCCGGGTGTGACGGGGCTGGCGAGAGCTGTGAAAGTGCTGAGCTGGTGTGAACCTGCCATCCCATCGCCATCTCCTCCTCTCCAGCCGTTCCTGGAAGAGCTGCAGGGAAGGTCCCTGCTGTGTGCAGGGTGTGGGCAGCTGTGCCCTTCCCCACAGCATGGGGTGCCTCATACAGGAGGGAGAGCCCGTGAGGCTGAAGGCTGCAGGGCTGGGTGTCAGTGCAGGTGCCCTGGGTGCTCCTGCCTCGCTGTGGGGGGACAGGGTGAGGACCCCACATTGGCTGGGGACATTGTTGCTCTGGGAGTCCCTGAGCTGCTTCCTCCTCCCTGTGGCGGGTGTGTGGGGCTGGCAAGAGCGTGTCCTGCCTGGAGCCACTCGCTGAGTCAGCGACAGGACAGGAATAGAGTCGGGTGCCTGAGTCACGGCCCACATGTGAAACCAGCAGCACTTCCCCAGGAAGGGGGAACCCCGCAGCCCTGACAACCCCTGGTACGTGTTGGCCACTTCCCTGAGATCAGGGTTCTCCCCTCCTGGGTCGGCCCTGGCTCCTTTTGGAGCTGGGAGCTGCTGGCTCTGTCCCTCGCTGCTGTCAGCAGCCACAAGGACAGGAGATCAGGCAGGAATGCAGGCAGAGAGTGACTGCCTCACCTCAGGATCCCCTCTGTGCCCCACAAGGGGCACAGAGCTCCCCGCCAGGGCTTTGCCAAGGGGCTGGGAAAAGCTTGGGGAAGGTGTGCAGGAAGAACCAGAGTACTCAGCCACCCTCGTTCGCAGCTCCCCTCACACACGTGTGCACAGTGCACCCCCACACAGGCGTGTGCATCACTCCGCAAGCGCGACAGCCTGTCCTGCACCCCAGCCCCCCCAGCCATCCGTCTGTCCGTCTGTCCCCCGCCAGCTCCCACAGAACACCCCTCCCTCCCTCCCTCCCACCTCCCAAGAGCGTTTCCGCAGCATCTCCATTGATAAATCTGGAGCGTCGCCACGGCGACGCTGCCGTGGGGCGCAGCGGGCGCGGGGCTGCTGAGGGGCCCGGGCCCACGGCGAGGTGGGGTTCAGGGGAGCCAGCCGGGTCCACCTGTGACACTGTACACCTGTGACTTCCCAGGTGTGCGTTTGCACACGTGTGGGATTTCCCAGGTGTGTGGTCGCACGCGTGTGTGCCCGGTGTCGGTGCAGATCGTGCACGCGAGTCTGGGTGTGCACACATGCAAGAACTGATGTGTGCTCTGTGTGTCCAGGGATCTGGCGGCTTGGGGACCTCACTCTGGGGCAGCACTGGCAGATTGGCACCTTGGCACTGTCTGGTTCTTCCTGCAGCAGTGCCAGGGGGGAAACTGAGGCACTGGCAGCGTGGGATTCATCCTGTCACAGCCTGTCACTTAGGGACAGGGACAGCTCGGGGACAGGGGGACCTTACAATGCCACCAGCTCCACATGAGGCTGGGGGGCTCGGGCAGGCAGGGCCTGTCCCCAGTCAGCTCCTGCTATGCCCTGCACCCTCTGCCAGGCCACCCATGACCACTGCACTTGGGGGTCCACGTGGGGAGCCCACGTCTGCCACGGCCACACGTGTTCAACCCTGTGGACGTGGGCAGAGCCTGATGCTCTGTGCTGGGATTGTGGGGTGCTGGGCCAGGATTAGCCCCGTTTGCAGCCAGGAGCGGAGGGGACACGAGCAGAACTCCAGGGCACGGGGTGACACGGGGTTGCCGGCGAGTGCAGCGCGGCCGTGGCACACGCGTGGGCTGTGCGGGCACACGCGTGCGGCGCCGCGTGGGCAGGGTCGGTGCGTGTAGCGTGGCTGCCCTCTGCTGCCACGGCCACGGCAGCGCTCGGCACCCCGGCACCCGTGGGACGCTGCCGGGGCCCCGGCAGGGACCCCCAGCGTGCTGAACAATGGCAGCTCTCTCTGCCAGCCCCCGGCCCACACCAGAACCCCCCGGGCTGGGGCGAGGGACTGCCAGTGTGAGACAGCAGGGGAGGGGGCTCTGAGATGCCGGAAAAGATGAAATCCCTCTCCGCCCTGCGCCCCCCCAGCTGGGATGGGGTCAGGCAGCAGCCAGGAGGGAACGAAGCATTTTCTGGGCTTTTAGAGCCGTGGGGAAGGGGCTCAGCCTGGGGAGGGCTGGTGTCAGTTCTTGGTGGCTCCCGCTGCTCTCGGGGTGTGGGGCTGGCACGGATCCTGCAGCTCCCTCCCATCCTCCATCCCGCTGCGTTGGGAAGCAGGTCACGTCCAGCTCCCGGCACGGCAGCGATGCCGGGGGAGCTCAGCTTTCTGGGGCAGCTCCGGGCTGCTGGGAGCAGCCAGCTGCGGCTTCCAGAGCTTTTGGGGATTGTGGGAGGAGGATTTCCAGCGGTGCGGGTCTACGTGGCACTGCCACCCCGGGCATGTGGCAGTGGGGAGCTCAGCCCCCGCCCCCCTTCAGCTCATCCCGATGGGCGCTGGGGTCTTTGCTGCTCTGGCAGGGGCATTGCCAAGCTCCCCCAAAAGCTCATCGCTCCAGGAGTCGCTCCCCTGTCTCAGGGCAGCTGTGCTGGGTGGCACCAGCCTGTGCAGTGCCAGGATCCGGCCTTTCCCTGTGGAACGCCCGGCTCCCAGGGCAGGCGTGGTGCTGCTGGAGGCAGAGACGCTGCCTCTACCTGCCTCCATTCGGATCACCGCGAGGGGGGAGAGCGGGGGAACTTTCCCGACTCGTTTCCCCACCTTAAGGGGAAAAAAAGATAAGGAGTCGCATGACTTGGAGCTTCCCGAGAGGCAGCGCGGGGAGAGAGTGACCCAGGGAGCCAAGAATCTGCTCCGCTGTCGTGTCTCATTCCTGCTCTGCAGCGCAGGGCTGGGAGAGGTTGGGTTACGGGAGGCGCGGAAAGGGGACGGTGCAGGATGAGCTCATGCGAGGGCGCGGGAACCTTCTGGGCAGGAAAAAGCGTTGATGCTGCAGTTCAGGGATTTCTGCAATCGCGGCTGTTCCCGCAGATGCCGGCTCGCTCCGCCGGGCCGCCCCTCCTGCCGATGGCAGTAAAATGACTCGGGGAGGGCTGTGGGCTCAAGGTGATTCACGTGCCCTTGCAGGGAAACAGCAGCACACAGTGACCTGCTGAAGAGCAGAGGGAGTGAGGGGAACATCGGGGTATTGGGAGGACACCGGGGTCCTGGGGAGCCCCAGGACCTTGTGCAGGGAGCTGGACCAAAGGCCACCCTGCATGGGATTGTAGGGGGTGTGAGACCACCGGCCCTACCGCAAATCATGGCAGCAAACCGCAGTGCGAGACAGTGCCTGAGGGTGTGTATGGAGAAGCCCAAGGGGTCTGGAAAAGCTCCAGTTTCCCTCAACACCTGGGCTGGCCCCCCTCGGTGTGTACTTTACCCCTTGCTGGGGAGGATACGATGTTCCCAATTCTTGGCAGCTTTTCCCCCGCAGACTGCGATAAACCCTTCCTGCGTGCCCAGCCCTCTGTCCTGCAAGGTCGCCCGGTGTCAGGCGGTCAGAGGCTGTTTGTCCTGTCCTTGGGTAGCATCTCCTGCCCTTAAGAACTCAACGCCGCAAATACTCTTAGACGATGATTAATGAGCGCTTATATAACTGAACCGAGCCCCTAATGCAGCCGGGAGGGTGACAGGAGGGAAGGTGGGAGCAATAAACCGGAGAAGCCGCTTCTGTGCAGGGGGACCCTGGCAGGTGTGGGGGAGAGGCCACCCACGGGGAAGCAGCTTGGGCAGCCCCCATCCGGGTTTTCCAGGCAGTTTTGGATCCTGTGGGAGTGAGCAGCTGGTGGTGCTGCCCTGAGCTACATTGCCCATGGCATGGCCGGGCTCTCTGGTGTGGCAGAGCTGGGAGGTGAAGGGTTTATGCTGGAAAAGCATTCATGTGTGACAGTGTCTGGAATGTTGTGCTGGTGAGCTGGGAGTGCTGGAGGAAAAGGGCAAAAATCCCACAGTAACACCTTAGTCTGACCTGCAAGGGGTGATGAGGCCTCTGCTGGAGACGCTGGGTGCAGTTGTTTCTAAATTTGGCTGTGTTTGGGTAGGTAGGGATGGTCTGACACACAAGAGTTGGTTTTCCATAATCTGGCTGAGAAACACCAGCCCTGATAAAGCTGCTGCTCAGTGCCAAGGCAGTTACATGGTTGCCATGGTTACCACATGCTTATTTTCACCATCTTCCTCACCTCAGCCGGGGTGCACCGGCATTCCCAACCCTGAATCCCCCCTGACCTCAATCGGGGTGCACTGGCATTCCCTGCTCCCAATTTCCCCTGACTCCAGCTGGGTGCACCAGCGTCTCCAATTCCGAATCCCCCCTGAGGTCAGCTCGTTTCCTAATACTCCAGTTCGGATATCCTGACGCTGCTGTGACCCCCCCGTCACCTCAGGGCAACTTGTGCCAGCCCTGATCTCGTGCACCTTTTTGTCGTGGATCCGATCCCGTTGCTCCCTGTGGATCCAATCCTCGTGCTCTCTGTGGATCTGTTCCCCCCGCTCGCCATGGATCCGATCCCTGCGGATCCTGTCCCCCCCGCTCCCCGTGGCTTTGTCCTAGAACCCGGTAAATCCCGGTCACAGGGAAGCGCAGCGGCCGCGCTCCTCGCCATGGCAACGGCGGGATTGCGTCAGGGCTTTTCTTTCCAACTGCAAAGCTGGATGAGCAGCTCCCTCGGGGACAGTAGTAAGGGATAAGGGAATATTCTTTCCCCTGGGGCTCTTTGGGACTGCCAGTTCCCTAACCCAGCCCTGGTTTGGTGTTTGCTCGCGGGTCCAAGGCTGCCATGGGCCAGACACGGTGGGAACAGCGAAGGCTCCCATGCGAGGGACACCAAGGGGTCCTGTGCTGGGGACACTGAGGGCTCCCGTGCTGGGAGGACTCCGAGTGCCTTCCCTGTGGTACCTCCCTGCTCCTGGTATAAGCTGATCTTGCAGGAGAACCAGGAAGGAGCCAGAGGCTTGGTGTTGGATGGGGTGGAGGCCCAGGGATGAGCCCTGCTTCAGTCCAGCCTCACATTCCCTCCTTTCCTGCAATCCCAGCAGAAACAAAGGCAGAGGAGGCGGCCCTTGCGCCGTGCAGGATGTGCTGGGGCGTGCAGAGCTCCCCCACCGACGTGCCTGGGAGTAGGGAGGGTGGTCCCAGGGGCTTTGCCGAGGCTCAGGAGCAGGAGGAGCGCGGTGCCAGAGCCCGGAGCGGGCGGGGGGAGGGAGGGCTGCCTGCAGGGCTTTGTTCCCTCCCAGCCCCGGGTAAGGCACAGCCCCAGAGGACGAGATGTGGCACCCGCTGCCCCGTCCTCCCCTCCCTGCCGGCACTCCCGTCCCCAGCCCCGGCCCGCGGCGGCAGCACCGCAGGAGCCGCTCCGGGATTTGGGAACCGCATCAGAGCAGAGCCCGGGGCGGGGGCTGCCCTTGGCTCCCCAGCAGGTGCCGGGGCTGCCGAGCAGGTTTGGGCTCGGCTGCTGCACGGCTCTGGGCGATTCCGTGTGCCCTGGGCCGCGAGTGCAGGGACTGGGAAAGGTCCCTACAAACACCACAGCAGGGCAGGGACCCCCAGAGAAGCCCCTGGTGCTGTGGAAGGAGGTGCCTGGGTGCTGGAGGCAGGAGAGAGGCTCATGTTGAAGTGGGAATGGCACGGGGTGAGGGCAGGAGGGCAGCACAGCTCCTCCCATCACTGCTCCCCCATGGCATTTCCATGTGGCACCACCCCTGCTGTGCTGCTGGACAGGCGGAACTTCCAGGAAATCAGATTTGCATTAACAGGATGTTTGGTCCTCCAACCTCTGCCCTTGGAAGCTTTAAAAAATAGGTGATAAAAACATCAGTCATGTGTGGGGGCATTGCTTGAATCAGCTCCAGGTGATCCCTGAGGTCCTCCAGCCTCTGGTGAGTCACAATTTCCCATTTGCACCTGTACACACAAACAGCTCCGCTCCAGAGCGGATATCTGCACTCCCTAAGGAAGTGCTGGCACTTTTGCCATATTGGGTCACTATGGCCACAGCCCTGCTCACAGCCAGATCCAGGTGACCAAAATTAGGGCTGAGCCAGGGAAAACACTCATGGGTGCTCAGGTCTGGAACTCACACAGGAGCGAACTCTGCGTCTCCTACGCGGTGTTGCCTGTTTGGGACCCCTGGCCAAGGCCCTTCTGCTGCAGGAGGTTTGCTCTAAGGACGTGAATCCTGGGCTTTTTCAGTGCTTAATTACCTGCCCTAATGACTGGTGCAACCTGCCAGGTGAGCTGAGCTGCCTGCCTGGCTGCTCCCAGCACTGCTTCCAGCCAGAGCCCAGCCTATGGGACATGCAGCGATGTCCCCGAGCCCCTTGGGTTGGTGACACGGGGCAGCTGCGGCCTCTGTGTGCAGCCTGATCATGGAATACCCACGAGGATCATCAAATCCACAGCTGATGCCATGTCTGATGCCCTGAGTCAGGAATGATCAGGAGCACTGAACCCTCCTGGCAGCAGCAGCACTGAGGCCGGAGCACACAGTGGCCATTTGGCCCAGATCTAGCCTTGTGTCACTGGTGACTCTCACTGTCAGAGCAAAGGCATCAACACACCCCAGGGAGACACAAATCACACTTTTGGGACACCCAGCAGCCCTTCATCCTGCTGGGACTCAAATTCCCCTGAAGCAGCAAAGGTTCTCGGTGCTATTTTCACAATACCTGACCTGCCTGGCTTTGTGTGGAGTCAAATCCCAGCGAATCCTGGCGTTTGTCCCTCGAGGTTTGCAGTGGGGTTGGTGTTGGCTGTCCAGCACCCAGGCTGGAAAATGGCTCTGTGCATCAAGGTCACTTTATCCATCCTCATCACGGACCAGAAATGCTCACGTTAATGGGTCTCTAATTTAATCAAAATGCCATGCCTGTGATTGCAGGGCTGGGATCTTTTCCTCTCTTGAAGGGCAAAAATCAATTTGCAGTAACAGCAGATGCATCTCCTCCCTCCTCCAGGCCTAGGAAAGTGAGTAAATTTTTTTCATGGTAGGGAAATAATAATATTGGCCTGGTGTGTCATCAATATTGGGGTTTTTTATGTGCTTCTGAGCACTTTGGTGGCAACATTCTGTCCCTGTGGCCCTGTGAGCTCAGAAAAACCACGGATGTGGTGCCCTTGGGTTTCGTAATTACTGTATAACCTATGTACAAGCTGCCCTTTTCCTTCAGATCCCAAAGGGATCACAACAAATCAGGGAGGAAAAGCCTGATTTCCACACTCTGGGAGGCAGGGAATGGGTGATCACTGCTCGACAGAGCAATCGCAGGCAGGTTTCTTTGCGTCTCCCCGTGGTTTGTTTTTCCTCTGTCTCAGTGCCTGGTTTGGAAATCGGTCACCAAATAGTGGTGATTTCTGTACTCCAGCGATTTTCTTCTGTGCAGCCTGGCTGTGACTGGAAATACTGGGAAGTAAGGACGGAAGGAAGGACGGAGGGTGGCCGGTGGCTGCAAGCTCCTGCTGCAAACTGCAACGTGAATTACGAGGAGTTTCTGCAGGCAGAGCAAACGTGTCTGGTCCTGCCCGGGACAGGGGACACACACACACACAGAGTGACCCCTGATGTGCCCAGTCCTGTCCTGGACACGGGACACACGCGGTGACAGCTCAGCCCCGTCCTTGCCACGTTCCCTTCCCGTTTCCTCACACCGCTGCTCCCTCCCATGCATCTGTTCCTCTCCAATCTCTTTCTTCACGTGGATCTCCTCCTCTCCAATGTTTCCAAACACTTTCCTACAAGAGATTGTAATTACTGTGTGAAACACTGAACATTTTTATTTTGAGGCCTTTTAAAAGCTGTGTAGCATCTTGATGAGACACGTCTTTGGCTTTGCCAGCTTCCTCTTTCAATACAAAGTTTTTACTGCCAAAGGCATTCTCATCTTTGTCAAACCTCAGGAGGGACTTTTAAAGATTTCAATCTTTGTGAAAACAGGTTGAGCAAAGACCTTTTCTTCTGAAGAAAACTTAGTTGCTTTGGCTACTTCTCACCATCATCTCCCAAGTGCGTGTGGGACAACACTGCAAGGAGGCGGCTGAAGGGATCATTCCCCACGGGACAGAGAGCAGGGCGGCCGGCCCGGGGGCCAGTTGGCGGGGTCAGGACGGGCTCGGTGAGCGGGGCGGTGAGCGGAGGGACCGCAGCGGGAGGAGCCGCCGGGACCCAGC
>WBNO01010705.1:14398-43075 GCA_013400575.1 Peucedramus taeniatus
GGCGCTTGGCGGGCCCGGCCCGGCCGCGGCCTCTGCCGGGACCCGGTGCTGCTCCCCTGCCCTTGGCCCGGAGCCTCGCGGAGCCCCGGGTGGGCCCTCGCTCCCGCCCACCCTGAGCGACACTCTTCGTAAGGATGGAAGGCCACACAAGGCATGGGCTTAGGCGCGCGTAAGGCGTCCGGGAGTGTGAGTGAGATCGCTTTGGTGTTGTTCTAGGTGGTGTTAGAAGGGTTTATTGCTTCAGACCTCGCGGGGATTATGTGAGTTGAGTCGCTGACTCGGTTCTGTTGGTTTGGCAGGTCAGAATGGCATCAGATGAGGGAAAGCTCTTTGTCGGCGGGCTCAGTTTCGACACCAATGAGCAGTCTTTGGAGCAGGTCTTCTCTAAATATGGACAGATTTCTGAAGGTGAGACTGCAGAGCAACGATGGGATCGTTTCCCTTAGTCTGTTAAATTTCCTTGGTGCTGATGGGTTTTTACTTCCTGTCTGCTTTTCACAGTCGTGGTGGTGAAAGACAGAGAGACTCAGAGATCCAGAGGTTTTGGCTTTGTTACTTTTGAAAATATCGATGATGCAAAAGATGCGATGATGGCCATGAATGGAAAGGTGAGGAGACTCTGGAGTTGATTCTTAATTTCTCATAATGGCGGCAGAGAATCAGAGGTGTGCTGCTGTTCAGGCTGTGTGGAAAAACAGATAAATGTCCATGTCTTACATGAGATTATACGGGTGTAAAAAATGTGTTTATATGAATTAACATGTAAAAGAGCATAGATGTATATACTGGGAATACAAGTTGATAAAGTTCCATTATGGAATCTAGATGACTAAGATAGCGACTTCATAGGCATTCCTGTAAAAACAACTACTATATCCGTTTTTTTGCCTACTTAATTTAATTGTGGCATGAAATGCACGTTTATTTCATGAGGAGCAGTGAGTCCTGGCCCCGCTCAGCCAGCTGTGAAAGCGTGCAACTCACTCTACACGTGCTTGCTGTTCAGACATTTCAGTCTGGCTAACTGTGGTTGTTTTTCAGTCTGTAGATGGGCGTCAGATCCGAGTGGACCAGGCTGGGAAATCCTCTGAGAACAGATCCCGTGGCTACAGAGGGGGGTCCTCGGGGGGCCGGGGCTTCTTCCGCGGGGGCCGAGGCCGGGGCCGTGGCTTCTCCAGAGGTGAGTGCGTGGGGCTCAGCCATTATGGCTGTGGGGGGAGGGTGTCACCGGTCAGAATGATTTAAAAACCTCATTTCCACGTATTTCCAAGGAGGTGGAGACAGAGGCTATGGCGGCAGCAGATTTGATTCCAGAAGTGGAGGCTATAACGGCTCCAGAGACTACTATAATAGCAGGTAAGGCTGTTACAGCCAGCACCTCGGGTCGTGGGGAAGCCGTGGTGGAGCTCCGGCCAGCAGAGAAGGAGCAGAGCAGCTGTAAACAGGTGCTGTTTGTCCTGCAGGAGTCAAGGTGGCTATGGAGACAGGAACTCAGGAGGCTCCTACAGAGACAGCTACGACAGTTACGGTAAGTCCTGCTTCGAGCGGGAGCGCTGAGTCCGTGTGCTGTAGGAGCTCTGAACCTGCTGAGCCTGAGCCTGCAGCTGGGGCAGGCTCAGGCTGTGGACGTGGTGGTGCCGGGAGATTCTAATTTAATGCATGTGCAGGAGTTGCTCGGATCTAAGGCAAAGCAAGTGTTAAAAAAAGGTGTTCCTGGAGCCCAAACTCGGCTGCCCTAACGCACTGACCCGCGGGTGGGGGATCTCAGTAGCCAAGTAGCCGTAGCCTCGGAATAATGCAAAGGGAGTAAAATGCTGGAACTTGTCTTTGCTTCAGTGCCTTTACAATTGTGCCTGCTTCTTGTCCTCAGCTACACACAACGAGTAAAAATCCTTCCTGACTCAAGATCGTCCTTCCAATGGCTGTATTTATAAAGATTTTTGGAGCTTCGCTGAAATGGTTATTGTGTAGTACATCTACTTGTATTTTCACTTTTGTAGTATTATCAGTTCTGATCTTGTCATACACAGCCTGGCAGCTTCTGAGACAAGACTGTCTGATTAGACTGTCTTGGAGAAAGCTCTGCTTTCAAGTGGTTTTAATCTTTTTTGAAAGCACTTCAGATTTTATTTTATCCTCCATGAATGAGCCAAGGTGTTTGTTTTTGGTTTTTTTTTAAGTTGGGGCCCCAATTCAGTTTCTTTTGAGCTAGCAAGGACCTTGTACCGATGTTCACTGGAAGCTGAACAAGCTGTGGACTTTTTTTTCTTCCTTTTTTTTTTTTTTTTCCAAGTGCATTACCTTCGTCTTTTGTAACATTCCTTTAGTGTAGCAAGGTAGGAATGCAGCCTGGGTTCCGTTGGAAGGCAAACCACCTTGATATATCTAAAGAGAAACGTGCTTGTATGTTCAACCCGCATAACGGTATTTTTACTGTTGTAATGATGTAAATGACCCAGAACTAGACTTGCAAACTTACCATAAAGAGGTTCTTGAAAATGTTTATTTATATTGTCCTTTTTTACTGGAAGAAATATGCATATTCCATTGCTGTTGTATTTGAAGTGGTAAAGGATTCCTGTATACAGTTTTCTTTGGCTTTACGAAGCCTATTAAAAGACCGTCTGAAATGAACTCTGCTCCTGACATTTACATTTCATTGCACAACACAACCCTTGGAGACAAGGAGAGGAGGAGATTAGGGACAGTGGCAGAGCCAGCCGGCGATTGCCCAGGCGCTGGAATTTAAATCCTAAAATCGGTCTTGACATCTGAATTGGCCAAGAAATGTCACGTAAAGTAGTGAAAACTTGTCTATAGAGGCTGGAAGTACAAGCCTGAGGGCATGCTAGGAGCGAAGTGCAGTTGGAATGTTAGGAAGGATAATGGATGTTTCCTCCAAAGCTGCTGTAGCCTACACTGGGAAGCTGTAGAGAAGAGCCAAGTGCTGCAGTCCCTGGGCTGTTCCCTGCGTGCCGAGCGCGTGTGCGATGTAGGGGAATGCCGGGCTTAGCTTAGCTGTGTCATTGCTTACAAGTTCTAAGAATTCTTTGCTAGCAAATGGAAACTGCAGTGTCCTTGGAGAAAAGAAGTGTTGTGCCTCCAACAGAAACCTCTGAGACGAGAGCTGCTCTCTTGGCTAGTTCATATGTGGAAATAGTCCTGTAATTCGAGGTAACTCCTTTTGCTCATGTCCGCATCCTTCCTCTTGTTGAGAGCTCATTTGAAAGTCTAATGTACCTGTGAAAATATTCCTTTTGACAATTTTGGTCAGCTGCTGGAAAAACGTTAACCCATGCCGTATGCAACCTTTGGCTTGTGGCACACCTTGAGTTCCACAGATCAGAGTTGGGCATGCAGCCGTGTCTTGCTGTAGGTACGGAAGCAAGATTGGAACGAACTCCCTGACTCGATATGTGTTCATCTATTGAGACTCTTCCTAGACTTCATTAAGTTGCTCACTTTAATTGTAGCTTTCTTTGCCATCCTACTTGTTGCCATTAACTTTTTCCCATGGCCCACACTTCCTAAGCAGCCATGTCCAAGTGTTAACTCTCTGCTTAGGGGATCCAATCCATGGGCTGGCTGAGCACGGGCAGCAGCCGGCCCGGAACAGTTTTCCCAGACTGTGCTTTGTGGTGTGATGGGTTCAGCGATGGCTTGTGAGACCCTCGTGCACTGTGAGCTGTGTGGGGAGGTTGGGGGCGAGAGCAGCCTCTGCCCAGGGCTCCTGTTAATGCCTCTCTGCTTTAGCAGGCTGAAGGGACCCGGCACACGCCTCGGAGGCCCAGCGGATCCTGAGCGACCGGAGCTGCGTTCCAGGAGCTGCAGCAAGCTTCCCAACCAGGTAACATCCCTTTCCTGAGTTCTTTGTGTCCCTTTTCCATAGCTCTGAGCTCTAAGTGGTGCAGTAACTCTGTTCCATTTCTGTGTCTTTATCCACATGCCAATTCTCTTGTTTCCATTTCGTTTCAGCACTGAGACACGTCAGAGAAGACAGAAGGACAGACACTGGAGTGGGGAGATGAAGAGCTCAGAGCAGTGGTGTTGGTCATTTTTACATGAACCAAGTCTATCAAGATAGAATAAAACACTGAAATGTGGAAAAACCAAATCTCTGTGGTACTTCTTGTGGGAAGTATTTTTGGCAAAAGTGTTTGTCTGGTGCAGAGCCCAGTTCAGAGCACAGAGCAGACCACCTCTGTGGTGCTTGGAGGTGGACACACTCTGCTCCAAGCAGATTGATGTGTGATCCTCATGGAAAATGAGGTTTTGTTATGGGTTAAATCCCAAAAATATGACACCTCAGTAATGAGGAGGATTTGTGTTGGGAGAGGCTGCCACTCTGAATGTGTTTCTGGCAGGAGATTGCAGGGTGAGAGCAGTGAAAGTTTTTGATGATCTCAGCTGCTCCTGCTCCTTTTTTTGTGTTAGAGGAGAGTTGATTGCTTCATCCTGCCCTTTTCTCCCCACTTTTTTAAACTGATAAACTCAGAATTTGGAGATGGGCTCATTCGGGGGCCCTGAGGACTTGCTGCCCAAGAGCCATCAGTTCCCCATTTTCCACTGATGGGAGTCTCCAGACATTCCTGCCTGCAGGAGGGGATTATTGAGCTCACTTCTCAAAATCTACTTTTCCTCCTTTAACCTTTTTCAAATTATCTAAGTGAACAGCATTTAAAAAAGGCAATCAGCCGTGACACACTTCGAGGGGTTGTATTGAGCAATTCACCAGTGAGGATTTTTGCATGCTAATGCAGAAGGATATTAAATATAATGAAAGCTGAGGAGTGTATGAAGTCTTTGCTGATAAAAATGCAGTCAGGGGAGGCTTAAATTAATTCAGGCTGAAAATACTTACAAATAATGCTTTGTAAGACCTTCCTAAATAGGATGCTTAGACGCAGGCAGAAATAATGAACAGGTACAAAAATAGCCTGGTTGAAGGTGCTGTTATTTTTGGCATTGCTAATTATGGCATTGAGTTAATGATGTCTTGCTGGGATGGGTGAGGGAATCGCTGGATCCAGGGCTGGATGAGGAACCCAGTGGCGTCATGGGGAAGGTGTTTGGGTGCCGTGGGTCTGACGTGAGCTCGGCTGACCCAGTTTTAGCCCAAATGCCCTTTGTTAAAGTAAGCCCTGTGTGTCCAGGCAGCTTGAGCCGTTCCCTGAGGAAAAAGGGGGAAGTGGAGCAGGGCTGAAGGGCCGTGACTGAGCCCTGGTCAGCCAGAATTGTCTGCGGAGGGAAAAGGTGGGGGATATAAATTCTTGAAATGCTCGGAATGCTGCTGATTCCAGCTGCGTTCAGCGTGAGGCGGGAACGGCCGCCCTGAAGGAAGGAGAGCCCTGAGGGGGAAATGGCGGCTGTGGGGGAGAAGGCCCTGCTATGAGGGGGCAGTGGCGACACTGAGGGAGAACTGATGACCCTCAGGGGTAAATGGTGGCCTTGAGGGAGGAAGGACAACCCTGAGGGGAAAATGGCGGTTCTGAGGGAGGAATGAGAGTCCTCAAAGGGCGATGGCAGCCCTGAGAGGGGAAGTATGACCCTGAGCGGAAAATGGCGTCTGTGACGGACGGGGTGTTGCAGTGAGGGGGAAATGGCGGCCCCGCCGAGGTGGGCGCAGCCCGCGAGGGCACAACAACAACCCTGAGGGCAAAATGTCGGAGCCCGGCGCTCCGAGAGCGGCTCACGGCCGGCCCGGAACGGCGCAGCCCCGGAACCCGCGAGCGGCTCCGCGGGGCCCGNTCCTCCTCGTCCCGCACCTCGGCCGCGCCGCCGCCCCCAGCCCGGGGAACGGCACGGAGCCGCCGCGGGTGACCACACGGAACGAGACGCAGTCGGGGCCGGAGCACGAGTCCGGGCCGCGGCTGTCGGTGGGGCCGGGGCTGCCGGTGCTGAGGCGCGCTGTTTATGTGCTGAGCGCTCTGTCGGCGCTGGCCGCGCTCTACTTCATGCTGAGGGCGTTCCGGTGAGTGCGGGGGGGGACGGGCGCCCCACCGGGGCTGGGTCCGTGTTCTGCTGTCTCGCTCCTGCTCTTGTCCCCACCCTGGTGTCCCCTGACCCGGGGCTGTGTCCCTGCTGGTTCCTGTTCCCGCCGTCCCGGGCTGTGTCCCTGCTTGTCCCGGTTCCAGGGATGTCACCCTGATTGTCCTGGTCCTGGACCCAGTGCCCCTCGCTCCCGGCAGTGTCCTTGCTTGTCCCGGTCCCTGTCCCACGTGGCTGTGTCCCCCCTGTCCCGATCTCTTCTGGGTCCCCTGAAGCCGGTCACGGTGTCCCCTGTCCCTCACCTGCCCCAGTCCCGCTCCCAATCCCTGGGTTTGTGCCCATTTTCCCTGAATCCCCCTCCCTCTCTCCCTCCCTCTGCCAGCCGGGGCTCTGCTTCCCCGCGCATCCCTTTGGCAGCGACTCCAAAACGTCGCTGTAAATCCCCGACACTGTTAATTACCCGAGGTAATTAGCGCTAAGCCATCTCCGCTAAACCACCCGCGGGGTGGGGACAGCGGCTCACTCACTGTGCTCTCCCTGTCCCTCAGCCCCAGCTCCGAGGGCCCCAGAAACGAGCCCAAAACTCATTTCAGGTTGAAGAAGCCCCAGAGGAAGAAGTACGGGCTGCTGTCGAGCCAGGACGAGAACATCGAGCTGGGCTCCCTGGACAGCGACGAGGACACCGTGTTTGAAAGCCGGAACCTGAGGCGGTGAGGGAGCATTTTGTGTGTTTTGTGCGTTGCTCTTTTCCTCACAAGGGGCTGAGGCTCCTTTCCCAAAGCTGTGGGAGCTCTGGCACAGCTCCTACAACCAGATCTGCATAAATTAAAACGCCTGTGTGTGGTCTCTGTGTTGGCACACGGATTTATCTCACTTTTCCTCGTTTTCTGGCCCCGGGAAAGTCTCACTGACTGGGTTATTTGGACACTGATGTAGGTTCATGGAGCTGTTGGGAGAGGCAGCCCCTGTGCCCAGTCTGGGTCTCCCTGTGTTAGACAGGGAAACAAAAATTCTTGGGGTTTTGTTCCTTCAGTTTACGAATTGCTTCCAACTCATATCACAGTTCAAACTCCCAGTCCCATCAGGATATGCATTCCTGTTTTCCCAGCAAAATTCCTGGTTTGTTTTGTTTTGTTTCGTTTTGTGAATTGCTGCAGGTCTCATCACAGTTCACACTCCCAGTCTCACAGGGATATCCATTCCTGCTTTCCCAGCGTTGTGTTCACATCCCACAAGTTTGATTTCTGGGGAGGTTGTTTTAAGCTGAGGAGGAATGTCACCTCAAGGACTGTCACCTCAGCTCCCCCTGATTTTGGGTGTCTCCTTTTGTTCCAGGTGACTCGGGACCAGCGGCACTGACTGCCCACAGTGATGGAGGGTCCAGTCCCGATGGAATCTCCAGTACTCAAGTTTTATATCTGCTTACAGTGACTTAACTAACAGTTTGAGCTCTTCCATAGCTGGGGCAGGGGAGAGGGGACCAAACCTGTTTTCTTCACGTGCATTCTTGGGGACATTTCTGGGGAAAGATGGGAGCTGTTCACTGCACGGGGAAAGGCTGAGGTAAGGGAGATGCTCCTGGATGATTTTCAGCACCTGAAATCTGAGCTCGAGAGCTGCCCCTGTGCCTCATATCCCTCTCTCCTTGCCCTGGAAGCAGCAGATTCCTTCTCCAGGCTGATCCGCTTTCCTTCATGCAGTATCAGGTTACTTCTTTGGGAAGTGTCTCTGTAATCAGCTTCTGGGAGGAGCTGCGAGAGCTCTCGGTCTGTTACACAAACGGGGGTGGGAGTGTGATAGTTCAGACAGAGCGGCTTTGGGAATGAGTTAAACGAATTCAATTTTGCAGGATTGGCAATTACTAGGATAATCCAGGTCGTTCACGGGTTTACAGACGTGTTTAGGAATGAAAGGGGCCACAACCCAAAGGAATATTTCTCCTAAAGAGCCACCAAAAGGGCTGGGAATGCCTGGACTCTGCCCAGCCCCAGTTATGAGCTCACCAGGGACTCGTGTGACATCTGCCAAGCTCTGGATTTTGTGATACCTGAGGAAGAGCCAGGTGTGAGCCAGGGACTGTCTTGGAGCAGCTGATGACTGGAAAAGGGGGATCCCGACCCCTCCTGACTGAGATTCAGGGCGGCCCTGGATGAGTTATCTCCTCTCAAGGACCCTGGAGTTTCATTCCCTTGGCTGGTACTCAGCCCAGCCCATTGTTCTGTGGATATTTGGGATCTGATTGTGTAGGACCAAAGGTGAATGTGTCAGGAGGTGGTTGTTGGGTGGATCTGCTGCTAAATCAGTGAAAACTGCTCGCTAAGTGCTTCTGTCTGTGGCCTTTCCTTGGAAACTGGCAGCACATCCTTAAATCCCACTCCCCCCCCCAAGCTGGAAGTGCCTTTGTCCGGAGAACCCGAGGGATTTGCCCTGCGGGCAGGGAGGGTCCCTGTGACACCTTTAGGGTGAATAATTAGGATATTCACCTTCAGGGTGAATATTTGGAATGTCTTTGGCTCCTTTCCTTTGGCTTGCAAATCCCCTGTGGATCAGGGGCACCGATGGCTCTTGGAGAAGGGACAGGGATGTGCTGATCAGGGAGGGGCTGGGGGCTGGCAGCTGCTGCAGGATCTCCCGAGGCAGTCGGGGAGTGCTGTGATCCTGATTGTTCAGGACAGGTGAGGTTTCCTGGAGAAATCCCACCCCCGTGGCAGCTCTGTCTCACAACTGCACAAAGGATTTTAAAATACATACATATATATATATTTTTAATAATGTTTCCATGTGCACACAGTGCTTGCGTGTGCCCTGTTTTCCTGTCGTTTGGATTGTTCCACGCCTCTTTTGGGTGTGCCCTGCTTGTTGTAGCTGCTGCAGATGGGAGCAGGCAGAGGTTCCATGTGGGAGTTGCTGGGATGGCTCCACCCGGCTGCAGCTTCCCTGGGGATGATCAGAGCTCTGATCCGTGGTCAGGGATCTCTCTTGATCCTGCACCAACATTCCCCATCCTTCCTTTACCTGGAGTGATGATCCTGAGCATTCCTTAGGCTCCCCTCTTGTGGGGCAGGTGGGGTTTGCAATTCTCAAGTCTCCTCACCTCACAGGAGTGGAGCATTTGTTTAATGTTAAATTATTCGGATCAGAGGGAACCTCAAGCAGTAGGTCCTGCCCTGAAAATAATTCTGCTGGAAATAATTTTGACTGGGACAGATGTTTGTGTTGAGCAGGGAAAGGCGTGGAGCAGGTGATGAGGTGCCTGGGCTGTGCTGTGTAGGTCCCAGGGAAGGAAATTGAGGTGCCAGCCTGGAAAACACTTCCATGTTTTCAGAGCCTTGCTGGCCACCTTTAAAGGGTGCAGGGTACAAAGGTGCTTGTGGGGCTGTCACTTGTCCTGGTCTTGGGCTGAAGACAGGTTGGAGCTGTAATCAGGGACCCTGTGAAGCTGTTTCCACTTCCATCCTGCCCCTCAGCAGCAGTCGGCATCTGGATTTGCCCTTTGCAGGCTGTGACATTCCATCCCTGCTCTGCTCTGAGTCCTTGGAGGCCTTTTCCAAGAGGAGAAAACCAAGTGACAGATCTGAGACTCCTTGGGGTGCTCAGCATGATCCCATTTGTCCAGGAAGAATCAGCTGGATCTGGCACTTCCTGCAGTGTGAGCAGGGCCAGGCCAGGGCAGGTGGTTTTGGGGTGGATCCTGCAAATAACAGCAGCTTTGAACACCTCCTGTGACATTGCCACAAAGGAGCAGTTCAGGTGTTCCTTCCATTACTCTTCCAGTTCCTCCACATGTTTTTGATACCCTCGTTTTAGGTCTCTTTGCACCAGTTGGATCTTCCAGTAGCTTTCCAGTTGCAGTTTTTCAGCCTAAACGTGGGAATGCAAATGGACCTGCCCGTGCCTGGCCCTGGGCAGGCTGAGGCCTCACCAGCCACTGCTGCACTTTCCTTTCTCCTGGATGAATCAGGGTGTTGGTGGAGGTTCCATGTGCCTGTTGGTCTGCAGGATTTCTGCTCATCCCACCTGAAGGAGCCAGTGGACCATGACCTGTAAGAGTCACCACCCGTGTGTGTTGTGACTGACCACAGCAGTCTGCTCCGGATTAAGCCAAAGCCAATTTTCCAAAGTTTACATAATCCCTCTGTTATCTTGGAGGCTTTCTGGGATGCTCTGCTGCTGATCCCAGCCTGCCCAAACCGACTGGGCCATCTGCAGGGTTCATGGGATCCGTGGGAGCGGGGTGAGATCAGCTCTGGCTGTTCTGTGCCTGGGATGGGACCTGCAGCCCTGCGAGTGCTGGGAGAGGGGCCCGTGGTGCGAGTCAATAAACAGCACTTGAGCTCGTTGTCTGAACTGCCAAGGAGCAGCTCGTGTTTCACCCTCCTGGAACTGCTGATCTGTCTTTAAACAGCCACTGGCCCTGTATGGATCCACGGGTTTCTTGTCATTGCAGCATCCCTTCCCTTGTACCTGGAACCGCTGGAATAAAGCATTCCAGCCTGCCCATCCCTCCCTGCTGTGTGGGTTACCCAGCCCGTGGGATGAGGCTGCTGAGGTGGGCTCATGGATTTATGGGGTCCTTTGGGTTTCCCCCTGCCTTGCTCCTGCTCACAGGGCAGTGACACTGTGCTCTCAGGGCTGCTGCTCACCTTGTGTCCTGTCTGGAAGTGTCCAAGCCCAGTTTGGATTGAGCTTGGAGCAGCCTGGTCTATGGCAGGTGTCCCTGCCCATGGCAGGGGGTGGAATGAAGTGAGCTTCAAGGTCCCTTTCAGACTGTTCTGTGACTCCATGATTCTCCATCTCTGGGTTGGTTTCAGTTTTCTGAAGTCTTCTCCTTTCTCCCTGTTCTCACATTAATCCCTTTTATTATACAGAAGACCAAGTAAGGTCCCTGTGAGGCCAATTCCGGCCTCTCCACAGCAGCAGAACCAAGTTCCATTTTGCTTATTTGGAAGTGAGGAAGGAGATGCTGTTCCCTGGATCATGTATCATGGAATCTCCTGAGTTGGAAGGGACCCACAGGGGTCATCGAGTCCAGCTGGATGGGGTGCACAGACACCCCAACACTCCCACCCTGTGCATCCCTGGGAGCAGTGTCCAAGCACTCCTGGAGCTCAGGAGCCTCGGGGCCAGGACCATTCCCTGGGGAGCCTGGGCAGTGCCAGCACCCTCTGGGGGAAGAACCTTTCCTGATCTGCAGCTTGAGCCTCTCCAGGCCCAGCTCCAGCCGTTCCCTCAGCTCCTGGCCCTTGGCCCAGAGAGCAGAGATCGGAGCTGCCCCTCGGGAGTCTCCCCTGAGTCTCCTCCAGGCTGAAATGGGAATGTCCCGGCTCCTCCCTGCAAGGAATTCCAGAACAAAACCAAGGGCGTTCCCTGACTCGCACCCGCCTCTCATCCGGTTGTGTGGGTCAGTGGCACTGAGAAAACAGAAGCCACGTTCCCCCTGTCCCCCTCTGCCACCCTGCCCGTGTCCCCGTGTCCTGGCTGCTCATGTCCTGGAGCAGCCGAGGAGCGAAGAGGGTTTTGTCTGCTCCACAGACGATTCCCTCGTTTCAATCGATTCCACAACGATTTACCCAGGTTGCTGGTGGGGTTCTGGGGGCAGCAGGGTCGGGGCACACCAGGAGCTGGGGCACAGGGCATCCCTGTAGGTGGCACTCACAGACCAGACTTGAGGCTGCTGGGGCACTGCCGGTACCTGGGGAAGCTGCAGATAAATCCTGGTGCCTCGAAAGGCAAATCTGCTTCCTCCAGCAGCTGTCTGGGGTGAGCTCGAAGTGTCCTTTGGGGGTTGTGTCTCTCTTGGCGTCGGGGTGGGGAAGCAGCAGGTTTTGGGGTGGCTCTTGGGGAGCTGTTGGGGGGGTCTCTCTCAGGAGCAGGGGAGGGTCTTGCCCCAGCTCCACTTGAACCAGGTTCCACCTGGCCCTGTCAGGGCTTGTCTGGGAAAGACTTTTATGATTCTGGGCCTGACAAGGTTTTGGGATGCCCTGGTTGGATGGAGTGATGCCACTGGCTCCAGCACAGACATGAGCACCCAGCCCTGGCACAGCAGCACCCTGGGGGCACCCCAGCTTTCCTGACCCAAATTAACTGCAGTGCTAATGAACTAACAGCAGCAACATGGGCAGGACAGCATCACCCTGTCCAGCTAGATTGGATATGAGGGAAAACTCCTTCCCCAAAAGGAAGGGATCCAGCCCAGTGCAGGCTGCCCAGGGCAGTAGTGGTGTCTCCATCCCTGGAAGTGTTCAGAAAACACCTGGGTGTGGCACCTGGGGACATGGTTTAATGGTGCCTTTGGCAGTGCTGGGGGAATAGTTGGACTTCATGATCTTGGGGGTCTTTTCTAATCTAAAAAATTTCCATGATTCTGTGCTTTCAAGCTGTCTATGTGCAGTGCTGGGAGCTGCCACAGGATTTGAACCGAGTCCTTGTTCCCTTTCAGGCTCAGGGGGCTGTTACCCCAATTAGCACTAATTGCTGTGGCCCGTGGTGCTGGACCAGCTGCAGCTGTGCTGTCCTCTCCTCATCCCTGTTCCCTGCTCTGTGCCATCCCCTCTTCCGGAGCTCTCCACGGGCCCGGCTCCGGCTGGCGCTGGCTGGGATTCCAGTCACAAACACAAGCTGGCGGCAGGGATCTGCTCGGAATTTATTTTAAACTCGAGGTAAAGTGCTCTTGATGCTTTGGATGCAAATTTCCTCCCCTGGAATGGGAGCTGCGGGGCCGGTGGAGTGCCAGGGAGCTCTTTTGATTCCAGAGCCTGTTTGTGCTGCGGCTCCTCACGCCGCGCTCCGTGGAGTGCGAAATCACCTCTGCGGCACAGCCTGGGGAGGGAGCACTGCCGGCACACGGCTCTCCTCTCTCCTCTCGCTCGCTGTCCCCTGGTTTTAATGAGGGTTTGTGTCTAAAGTTGGGGTTTCAAAGTTGGTGGGTTTTTTTGTTGTTGTTGTGGTTTTTTTGTTTTGTTTTTTGTTTTGTTTTGTTGTTGTGTTGGGGTGGTTTTGTGTGTGACAGCAGTCCAGCAGTCTGTGTGGGATTTTTCTGGTCACTGGGAGAAGAGATGGTCCAAGTCCCTCCAGCCCCCCTAGGAGGAAAAAGAGAAAAATATAGAATGGGTAAAGGATGCTCCATTCATGGATTTTGGAGTTCTTTGTCACTGGATTCCTCCAGTACCAAATGCCAGGTTGGATGGGGTTTGGAACAACCTGACCTGGTAGAAGGTGTCCCATGGCAGGGGCTGGAAATGGATGAGCTTTAAGGTCCTTCCAACCTAAACTATCCTGGGATTATCTCCATGGGCAGCTCTCTGGGTCACGGATTGTCCCCATGAGCACGCCAGGCTCTTGGTCCCACTGGGGCCAAGCCCTGGGTGGGTGAGCAGCTGAGCGTGGTCAGGGGAAGGTGCCACAAGTTTTGTCCCATTTAATGCTCATACACTCTCTGGGTGGCTCTGGGCACTTTGGGGTGACTTTGGGTGGCTCTTGGAATTCCCCCATAAACGTTTTCAGCTGCACTCACAGTTCTCCTGTGGCCGTGTCCCTTTGGGGATCATTGTGGGCAGGGGCTGGGTGGTCTTCCTCACCCTCATTCCATGGACACTGGCATTGCAAAATGTGTCTCTGGGTTGGTGTGGAATTTGATGGCACATTGGGAAGGAAGCTGGGAATGTTTGAAAACCTGCTGCAGAGTCTCTGATGTCTCTTCTGTTCCACTCAACAAAGCACCTCTACACAACAAGCAGATTTTCCTGTATCAGAAATTACCTTTACTTAGTTGGCTTTTTGTCTAAATCCTCCTTCTGATCTTTATTTTTTCCCTTCCATCATGGAAAGGTGAATGGAAGTGGCACTTCAGCCACCAAAGCCTTTCCTTTAGAATCGCTGCTTGTTTTTTGTTTTAAAATTTTTCCAAGGGGGCTTTGCAGGGGAGGAGGAAGGAGCGTCCGCTTTTCAAGTGACTCTGGGGAATAAAAGTATAAAGGGCAGGAATGATCAGAACCGTGCTGGCTACGGAACAATATTTTATTTTTGAGTACCAGAGCTAATTGGAGAAGGAATTCACATGACAATTTTTGCAATCTAAGGATAAGTAAACATGAAAGGGGCTCTGTGCTCCTTAATGTGTGATTGCAGTGGGAGGGGGGGGAACAGCCCAAAAATTAAATTGGAGATGATGTCTTGGATGTTACAATCCATGTTTGCTTCTCACAATGTTGGATCAAAGTCACGAGCCAAGGCTCATGTCCAGGGATACCTGTTGGGGGGATTGAACTTCCGTGCATCCTTGGGCTGGAATTGCCAGAAAAAGAGGATTTTAGGTCTGGTTTGCTGGAAGCACTTCCACAGGTTGTGGGATTGCTGTGGATCTGAATAGGTCCTGCTTCAGCAGGGCTTGGAGAGCCCCTGCCCAGGAGAGGTGTTTGTAGACAATTGCCAGCTGCTTTCCCTAACGTGGCATGTGGGGAATATGGGGGTGATGCAGCTCACCAGGGGGTGGAACAAGGACTGAGAGTTCCCTTCCCATCCAGGCCATGCTGGGATTTTGTGGTCACCCTATTCCCAGTCACTGGGGCTCCTGGATGTGAAGAGGTTCGTGATGTCACATCCAGTGCTGGGAAATGGAGCTGCAGTGGCTCTGAGCTGGTGTGTGGGCAGCCCCTCATCCCCTCTCCCTCTGGAAGCGTCCTGCCACGCTGGAATCCCCAGGGATTGCTGTTGGCAGCACCTGGACATCCTCAAAATGCTTCCACGTGCCACATAATTCAGAGCCTGGAAATGGGGCTGTTGAGATTTCAGGTTTGCAGACAGAAGAGCCATTCCAGGGTTGTGCTCAGCCCCTGCAGAGTACCAGGAGGTTTGTCCTGCTCCGTGTGAGGTGAAGGCAGAAGGTTTCCCTGGAGAGGCTCCAGCCCCTCCCTGGAGCATTCACTCTGCCCCACTACACTGCTGCTATGTTCAGGTGGTTAATTACTCTCGCTCTTTAAAAGAATAAAACCTCATGTACTTAAAATAATCCCAATTATTTCATTGTTCAGCCCGAGCTGAGCCCAGCCACCCCCGCTCCTGCAGAGCTGCTGGAAAGGCTGCTCCTGACAGGGAAGAACTGATGGGCAGAAACTGATTAACATCGTGAGCAGCAGCTGAGGGGATTGAGGCTCTGGAGGGACTGTGGTGCTGCTCTACCTGCAGCCCCCAGGTGCCTCTCTAGGACATCCCAAGGATGATTGAGTCCAATTCCAGTTGGTGTATGGCAGGACCTGTTGCAGTAGGACAAGGAGAGATGGTTTTAAACTAAAAATGCTGATTTAGACTGGATAAAAGGAGGAAAATCTTCCCTGTGAGGTGGAGAGGCTCTGGTACAGGTTGCACAGAGAAACTGTGGCTGCCCCATCCCTGGAAATCTTCAAGGCTGGGCTGGACGGGGCTTGGAGCAACCTAGGATAGTGGAAGGTGTCCCTGCCATGGCAGAGGGTGGAACTGGGTGATTTTTAAGGTCCCTTCCCACCCAAATCATTCCCTTGTTCCATGACGTGTCTGAAACCCGGGCTGGCAGCGCAGGGCTGGCTCTGCCTGCTGAGGACACCCTGGAGGAGCAGCTCCTGATGGGATGTTCTCCTGGAGGGGTGGCTGGGGGGCCTTATCTTACAAAGGGGACCCTCAAAGCAGCGGAGCAGGATCGTGGCAGTGCTTCCATCTCCGTGTGCACAGCAGGACCTCGGGCGCGGTGGCTCAGACTCGCTCGTGCTGGGGTATATTGGTGTATTTTGATCCTTTTTCTTGCCAGTGTTATTTTAATCCGCTTTTCTCTCACATCAAACTCCTCTTTCTGCAGAACACAGAGAGGCATTGGGTTTGTGCCCTTTGTGGTCAGTAGCAAAGGGCTGCGATAGCGCATTTTCCCTTTAGAGCTGCAGGTTTTATCCCTGTGATAACTTTAGCTGTGCCACACTCATCATTTGGGCTTCTCGACTGGCTCAGATGAGTGCAGGGAAAACGCTTCCCACATTTATTAGAGAAGGAGAGGGCTGAGTGTTCTTAGGAAGGTTCCCACTCCTGTCACCCAGGAGTTACCTGGTGGCTCAGGTGGGTTTGGAAAGCAGCTGAGTTCAACCAAAATCACCTTCTTCCTCCATCTGAGGTGGGCTGTGGCTTTATCCGACTTCAGATCAAGGTGTTGGTTGGCACCACTTCCAGGGTGGATGATCGCCAGGAGCAGCCTGGTTTTCCTGGGAGCTGCACAGTCAGAGGGAGCCCTTTCCCTCCAAAGCCTGTGTTTCCCACATAGAAAATAACACGTAGGGAATGTTTTTTTCAAATGAAGGAAGGATTAAGGCACTCAGCAAGAGCTGATTTGCCAAAGGGCACCCGCGGAAGCGGTGATGGATGTGGAATCCTCAGCTCAGTCTGCGCCTGCCCCACCACCCTTTTCCTTCCCTGCTCCCTGGCTGCCCAGGTCTTATGGGATAACCAGGACTTGGATTTCCATCCTCTTAAAAGAGGCAATTTAAGGAGCTTTCCAGGGGAGCAGAGCTGCAGGTCACCTCCTCGCCGCTGAAGATGTTTTTCTCCTGCTTTCTCCATCCTCGTGCTCCTTCAGAGCCTCTCTGCTCTCCTCCTTTCCCAGCGCTCAGAGCCATTTTCCCAGCTTCAAAAGGTTTCCTAATTACCCTAATGAGGTCAGGAGAGACCAAACGCTTCTGTGACTTAAAGCAGGGGTAGGAAGGGCTTGGGAGGGGGGAAATATCCCGAGTCTGAACGAGGTGTCGCGGGAAGGCGGCGTCTCCCCCTCCGCATGTTCCCCCCACCTTCCCATCTCCAGCAGAAGAGAAAAAAAAAAATAAAAAAGGGAAATGTGGACAGAAGGTCTCAAATGTATCAAACAGCTTTTAAAAAGAAATTCCTTTTGCCTGTCAAAAGAACAAACAGATACACCAAAAACTGTCAGAATTAGTGTTGGAGTAATTGCAGCAGCTCTCCAAGGTTAATGCTCCATTAACGAGCAGCTCTCACGCAGCTAAAAGCCAGGACGAGACAGGTTGTCAAAGGCTTCCAGGAGATTAAAGCGCTGCGTTCCCAGCCAAACTCTCCCGTGGATGTTGTTTGGGAGGGAGGGAAGGGGGGTGTTTGTGGGGTGGAAGCATCACCAGCCCTGGCGTTGGCGGAGAAGCGTGACCCGGAGCCCGGGGATGGTTTCCAGGCCTTGGTGAGGTCACTGCCCCTGGGGCCTCACTCGGTTTTCAACACTCCAGGAATCTTTCAGCGCCTTTAGGCCGAGGTTTAAATGTGTCCTGAGGGCAGCCTCGGGTCTGTGGGATCTGTTCTGGTTGCCAAGAAGAGTGGGACCAGGGTGAGTGGGATGCTGGGGGCTCTGACACCTCAGGAATTAATCCTGCCTGGGTTTCAGCCAGCCCAGGTGACTCCTTGTGATCCCAGCATCATTTCGAATGGGATTGGGGTCTGATTTTATCTTTAGGCCAGTGCAAGACTCATTTAAGTAGAATTGACCTTGATTGTTCTTTTGTAGAAGAAAGGAAAACCATTCCAAACTTCGGTGAGGAAGCATCACCCGGGGTGTGATCCAGCAGTGACAGACCTGGCAGCAGCTTTGGGATCATCTTCCCAGGGGGTTCTGGGTGTTCAGCACCTTCCAGCACAGCAGTGACTGCTCCTGGTGGATGTGGCTCTGAGGAGAACTTCACAGGAGCATCGTGCCCTGGCAAAGGTGGGCTTCTGGGGTTGTCCTGTGGAGGGCTGGGAGTTGGACATCATGATCCCTGTGGATCCCTTCCAACTCAGGATATTCCGTGATCCTGTCATTCTGTGGTGCATTTTGAGTAGGATGGGGCAATTACACAACCTTGGAAATGTGGTGCTGAGGGCCACCCTGAGCCATTTCCATCCCAGCTTCTCTGTGTGTGAACAAATCCTCCCTCAAAAGGTGCCAGTGGCCTCCTGCTGCTCCTCGTGTCCTGTGTCCAGGCTGTGGCTGGTCACACCTTCACTGTGGGGTGTGTTGGAGATCCCTGCCAGGACCAGGACTTTGTTCCATGGGAATGTGGGGGCCATTCCCACGCCCCAGTGCAGCAGCCTGGGCCAAGGAGGCTGGTGAGGGAATGGAAAAGGAGAGGAAAATAATTCAAGTGGTGAGGCTGAGCCTTGTGAAGGGGCTGGTGGAGAGCAGGGGGGTCCCACAGTGCCAGACCCATCTGGGGTGACACTCTGGAGATGTGGCTCCAGCAGCAGGGACACAACCTCCCCTCGGACCCTGGAAGCAGCTGCACCCCCATAATGTGGGCCTGGGGACCTGAGCCTGGGATCCACCGTGGGATCTGCAGGATAGTGGGTCAATTTTGGGTAGTGAATGGCTGGGAGTTGACTCAAGGGAGGTGTGAGAGGCCCTTGGAAGGAGCAGGCATGGGCAGGGGAGATGAACAATGAATAGGGAATTAAACCTTTCCTGTGCTTCTCTTTCCCCACCCTGATCTAATTTGTAACGATCAGACCTGGGGTGCAGCAGGACCAGACGGGGTGAGTCGTCTCTACAAGAGCAAAACAAGCTCCTGCCCAGCCCCTGCCTCTTCATTAAGTCGATTTGCATTCCTAATCTCCATTTGCCGTTATTATTTTCCCCCTTGTGCGGAGTGCGGGAGATTTGCATAAAGTTCCTTTTTTCTTGTTTTTATTCACGCTCAAGGTCAGAGACTCGGTGAGACACTGACGAAAACAATCCCCTCCTCACCCTCCTTTAATTCTTTGCAGAAACATGTCCTGGGGATTTTTAACATAACAATTGCTGGGGAAGGAAGGGGGGACCCCGCACGGAGCCCGTGGTGGGGGGAACCTAAAGGGAGCCCTTGGAGGGAGGAGACCCCAACAGAGCCATTTCTGTGCTGGAAATGAGCTGCCCAAAGGAGAGATGCAAATCCATGACAGGGGAAGGGGGAGACAGATCTGGGAGCAGCACCAGTCGTGCCTCATCCTGCTGAAATGGGAGAGCTGGTCCAGCTCTCTCGGAGCCATGGCTGGAGTAGAGCCTGTGCCAAACCCTCTCTGAGCTGGGAGCACCAACCAGCACACCCAGGTCCTGTGCCCTGGCCAGGGCACCTGCTTGGCTCCTCCAACTCTGTGTGTTCACAGGGAATGGTGCTTCCTTGGGATGGTTCTGCAGCTTATCCCATTTCTTGTCTGGAATCCTTGGAGTTGAGGGATGCCCCATTTGGGGATGCCTGGGACACCCTGGGCCCTTGCAGTAGTGGGAGTGGGAGCTCTGGGATTGATTTCTGAGCTTGGGAAGGGATGGTGGTCTCTCAGAGGGAGCCCCAAATCTTCTCATTCCTGCTGTGATGCTTCACAATGTTCCTCACAGTTCCCATTGGGAGCAGGGCTGGATGATGGGGCTCAGGCATCGCTCCCACCTCCAGGTGTTGGGACAAGGACAGCAGCCCCTCCCAAGGAATCCAGTTTCCCTGTGTCTGGTTAAAGGAAGAAGGAAAAACTCTCAGCCAGCTGCTGTGGGGCTCATGTGGAGCAGCCCTTTCCCCTCCATGGAACAGTCAGGTTTCTGATTCCCAGATTTCTCCTGATTTTCCCAGATCTGGAATCTCTCTGCATTCAGAGCCCAGGATGTGGCACAGGGGACGCCTGAGCTCCGTGTGTGCCCAATGGGTTCTGAACCTCTTAAAAGGGGGAAAATCCCTTTTTAGCCCTAGGGTGTTTGCAGGTTTCTGCTGGATATGGGAAGGAGGGAGTGAGGAATTGGCTCCTTTTCATGTGCTCAAGCTGTGATGGTTTTAACGTGTCTAAATCATGCAAATCCCAGGGTTTGGGCATGTCTGAGGTATCCTGGGGGGCTGCTGAGTGACTGGATGGTGGCAGATGGTGGCTTGTGAGGGTGGTGGCCCAGCTGCTCCCAAGTGACCTGGATGGGAACGGGGAGGGATTGACTTCAGGAGCAGAGGAATGTCGGATGGCCGGGCCGATGACGGGGCTGGCAGGAGCTGGGAGATGGGTTTTGTCTGGTGCTGTGAGCACAGAAATATGTCTTATTTCCCAGAACTGGGAGGTGCTTTTTTCCGAGGATGCTCCAGGGCTCTCAGCTCCCGTGATGTGAGTGTTTTCATGCCCCTTTAATGCTTCACTAAACAGTTTGAGCTGCCGCCTCTTAATGCCCCAGCAAAGCACTGAATGCTCCGGAGCGGAAAGAGCAGCCAGGAAGGAGGGCGATGGAAAAGAGAAGAAAAGAGGCTGTGAGGAGACACAAAACCAGGGAGAAGTCACCTTTTCCCTTTCACATTCCTGATCCTTGCTGTTGTGAAGGCAGCTGGATGCTGAGGGTCCCCCCAGCTTCTGCTGCTCCTCCAGGGAAGAGCTGGGCTTTGCTCACCCTCTCCCTGCCCTTCCTGGGCTCTGTCCCACACCAGTGGGCACATGGGGGGGCGAAGGTGGTCCCTGGGCCACTTGAGGGGACACTGAGGGGCAGATATTTGGAGCCTGTCAGGATTCTCCTGACCTCTGGCTCCCCTGGTGAGCACAACAGGGCAGACATCCGTCGGATTGATGCCCTGCAGCCCATTCTGGTGATCCCAGCCCGCTGTCCTCCCCGGGTGTGTGCTTCCCAAAGCTTGGGAGAGGCCAAGGACAGGGGGAAAAACAAAAAAATACGAGTTTTAACCCACCCAGAAGTTCGGCCTCCTCCCGCCCTGCTCCGAGGGGAGCCGCCGGCTCTCCTGCTCTTAATTCAAGTCATTGCATTCCCTGCACTCCGTGTCCCTCCCCGGCACCGCTTGCCCTGCAGTTTGATCCGTGAGTACCAAAGGTACCGCCTCGGGCTGCGACATCGGCATCCTCGGTCGCCATAGGAACGGGAGCTGGGGTCCCCCCGCGCCCGCTCCCCCGGGGCCCAGCTCCGGGGGCCGAGCTCCAGCGAGCCTCTGAAGCTGGGCTGCTCCAGGCCGGGGGGAGCGGGCTGTGCCAGCCCGGGAGGGAGCGGGAGCGGCCGCCGAGCCCCGCAGCACAAAGACAGAGGTTATTGGTGTCAAAGAGCTCGCAGCTCCCGAGGCTGAGCCGCGGCTACAGCTGCTCTCAGCAGAGGGGAGTGAAAACCGGGAGGAGGGAAGGGGAGAGCTGGGAGCCGGAGCCAGTTATTGCCAGGGGGCTGGGAGGAAGAGGAGGAAGGTGATGGAGGGGGGAGGATGAGGCTCAGGGCTGGGTTCATCACTGATCATGCAATCATTGAATATCCCGGGGTGGGAAGGGATCCACAAGGATCATGGAGCCCAGGCCCTGGGGATTTGTTGTAGGACCTGTTGCCATAGGACGGGTGATGGTTTTAAACTAAAATAGGGTGGATTTAGACAAGGTGTAAGGAAGAAATCTGTCCCTGTGAGGGTGGGGAGGCCCTGGCACAAGTTGCCCAGAGCAGCTGTGGCTGCTTCATCCCTGGAAGTGTCCAAGGCCAGGTTGGATGGGGCTTGCAGCACCCTGGGATATTGGAAGGTGTCCCACCCGTGGCAGGGGGTGGGACTGGGTGATCTTTAATGTTCTTCCATCCCAAACCATTCTGGGATTTTGTGACTCATGGAATCATTTAGGTTGGAAAAAACCCTTAGGATCTGTGGCCCTGCCTACACAGCTGCTGTCCCCAGTGTTTGGGAATTCAAGCAGCCCTGGGGGTTTGAGCCTTGGCTGTGGCTAAGCCAGGGGCAAAGGCAGCTCCTCCCTGAGGGGACACAGGGGCCCCGGGGCCGCTGCCGGTGGTCCCCACTCCCCACCCCTGGTGAGTGATGTGCGGAGCCGCCCGCTCCCTCGAGCCACCTCTGCTTCCTAATTGCTGACAGTTATTTACTGTAAAGACAGGAGCACACGCACCACCGGCTCTGACAACTCGTGTCAAAGCCCCGCCAGAAACTATCGCTTTACAGCTTTATTTATTGCCCCTTTTTTTCCCAAACAGATCTATTCCCTCTCCCCTCCGGGTGCTGCCGGCGGCCGTGCTGCGCCGTGGGGTCCCTGCCCAGACCCCTCCCCGGGCCCCCCTTTCCCGGTCCATGCCTGGCTGGGCGCTGACGGACGGGTGCAAACGGAGCCCCCCGCACGCTGCCGTGTTTATTTGCTGTCTCTCAGCCCCTCGATGTTCAAACATAATTGGTTCTGCTCGGCGCAGTAAACACCGATGTGTCGCATCAGCGAGCCGGAAGGGCACCTACACACAATTAAAATAATTGGGCACGTACCTGGCTCTGATCCCCCCTCCCCAACACTGTTCTCCCTTCATCTCCTCCTCTCCATCCTTTGTTCAATCCTGTCAGCCCATCCCACCCCTCCCGGTGCCAGTGCAGGGAGGGGGTGCCCCTGGGGTGGGGGTGTCCCATGGAGAGGGGCATCTGGCACTGCTGGCCTTGGCCTTGGCACAAGTGCAGGATGAGTTCTCCGATGAGGGGGATGATATTCCAGCCCAGACCCATGAAATATAATGAAGGCCCAAGGGACTGTACCAGCTCCTCAGTTAAAAATGATGCTGTTATATTTAGACAAGGTAACTGGAGGCCCCTCTGGACAGTGCCGAGTACAATTTTTTGTTTAATGATTCCATAATCTGATATAATATCGGGCCTGTAAGACATAATGAAGACCTGGGGGAGTTTACATCTTCGCAGCTTTAAAGGGTCCCTGCTCGGGGACGCGGCCAGGTGGAGGTTTGAACTTTGATGCAGTCAAACGTGTTTTTCTCTGGGTTTGTTTGACATGATTGAGGGAATCCAGCAGCCACAGGGAGAGGAATGGAGCAAGTGCAGCCATGCTCACACCAACCCTGCAGCTGGTGCTTGTGCTGAGGGGGGGCACGGGAAGAGTTTGGGGGGCCCAGCAGGGCTGTGCTGGGATCTGCACGGAGGTGGTCACAGTGCTGGGGGCTTCAGGAGATCATGGTGGTGTTTAGGAGGTTGTTGTGGCCGGGAGGTTGTTGTGGTGGTCTTTAGGGGCAGTGATGCCTCCAGAGTGGAGCAGCCAAGCCCAGCTGTGGGCAGGGCAGAGTGAGGGTGCTTCCACCCCAACTCAGCCTCTGCTTTGGCCAACCCCTGAGATGGAGCTTTTGGTTTTGGCCCAGCCTGGGGATTCCTGCTCCTGCAGCAGCTCACGCTGGGTCCTCCTGGGAGCAGCACCGGCGGTGCCAGCAGTGCCAGGCTGGGCACAGCAATGCTCCCTCTGGCTTCTCCCACCTCTCCCAGGGTGAAGCCCAGCTCAGCCCCATTCCCTGTGCCATGATCCAGAACTGAGAGTGGCGTCAGGGCTGCTGGCACCCAAACTGGGAGAACAGGGCTGGCAGAGCCTCTGCCACACTTTGCTGAGCAGTTGATCACAGGCTGATCACAGGGTGAGGGTCAGGATTAGGATGAGGGTCCTTTGGTGGCAGCCACACGATGGAGTGACTTTTCCCCCAAAACACACAGCGACACCAAACATCCCCAGGAAATCTCCCGGCTGTGTTAGTTTGGGAGCAGATCCGTCATGGATCCTTGCGTGGAGGTGACACCTCCATGGTGCCTGCTGCGTCCCGCCAGCGCCGGGCTGGACGCTCCGGGACCGTTCCTGGTGTGCTCTTGTCTGGGTATCCGTGCCGGGAGATAACCTAATCCCATTTAGCCTCGGAGAGAGCCGGCGGATCCCTCCCTCGGGAGCCAGCGCGCGGCGGGGGGTGGTCTGTAATGAATTCCCATCATTCCAGCACAAAGGGAGCTTACAGGAGCGCTCGCCGCAGAAAATATGAGGGTCGCTGCCCTATCATCCCTCCGAGACATCCGTCGTAGTTCAGTGATTCCCGGCTGCTGACAGGCAGCGGCCCTGGGAGGCAGAGCCAGCCTCGCCTTCCCGGCTCTTTCCTGCCTGGAAAATGCCTTTTTCTGCCAAAGGAAGGGATTTAAAGCCCTGCCTGGAGCCTTGCTCGCCTATCACCCACCCGAGCAGGTGTGTGGGACATCACCCCACGGTGCCCATTCTCCTTCGCCCCGGTTTGTTACTGATCTGTATTCCAGCAGCTCCTCGGGGATCCCGATGGGAAAACCCTGCCCCAAGTCCTGTGGGAGCTGAGAGGTGCCTCAGCCGCCGGCTGGAAGCTGGGGGACTGTGCCTGCAGACCCCAGGGTCAGGTTTGGGGGTGCTTGAGGAGCCCCCCGGGGGTTCCTGTGACAGGGAGGCTCCAGGGAACCTTCTCCTTGCCAGGGCCTGTTCCAGCTCCCTGCTCTCCCTTCCTTCTCACCTTTATTTATTTAATTTATTTTTTCCCCTCATGGAAAACCACAGGGTGGAACCTGCCACCTCCAAGCCGGGTTTTCCTGCGGCTCCGTGGCTCGGCCGGGATGTCTCACCTCGGGAGCTGCCAATCCGTCTCTGTCAAGCTGTCAACCCGGAGCGCGGGCCGGAGCCGCTGCAATTCAAAGTGGATTAACTCCTCGGGCTGCCCTCCCTCCCTCCGCCCCTCCCCATTCCACTTGGGTGGGTTTTGGCCGAACAGAAAACGCTTTTCCCCTGCGCTTTCCATATTCAAAAGCTCCCGGAGCGCAGCCGGATGACAGCGGGGGCCGCGGGGCCGGGGCTTCAGGCCAGCGTGCAGGGCCGGTGGCCGTGGCACAGGGACACGGTGGCCGTGGCACAGGGACGCGGTGGCCGTGGGACAGGGACACGGTGGCCGTGGCACAGGGACACGGTGGCCGTGGCGCTGCGTTGTGTCCCTTTAGCACCGTTAATGGGGTTCTGGGAATGGTCTGTGCGGGGACCCCAGAGCGGTGAGGGGCTGCAGAGCCTCCCCAAATCTCCCGGCTGTTCGGCTCTTGTCCCCGGAGGGCTGCGGGGCTGGGGGGGCTGTGGAGCTGTGAGGGGGGGTCTTTGTTTTCCCGGTGTTTTCCCCAGTCCAGGCAGGGGCCGGGGCTGTGTCGCGTTAGCGGTGACCCGAGCGCACGGTGACAGCCCCGGGGGGCCGTGAGGGGCACCGGCACTAGAGGGGGGTATTGCCTAAGCAATGCGGTGCTGCCGCTCCGCCGCCGCCGCCTCCGCTTTGGGCCGAAACCGCAGGATTTTGGCCCTTGGCGGTTTCCCGGCTGGTTCTCCAGGTGTCGGCTGCGCTGGTATCCAGGTGCCATCCCGCACCGCTCCCGCCCCCCTGGCGAGGGGACTGTGGGTTCATTCATGGTGGGAAATTGCTTTGCGGACACTGCTGCGAGCGGCGCTCCGGTGCCACCGTCCCCGATGGCCGAGGGACAGCGGTCACCAAATGCCACCGAGCCAAGGGGAGCCGCTCTCTCTCGTGGCAGCACGGCTCCGGCGTGGGAAGGATTTATCCGCAGCTGGATTCTGGGGCTGGGTGTTTTAATAAGCATCAGATGAGGCGGCAGAACGCGCCCGGTGCTGCTGGGGGAAGGTGTGAACGGCCCCGGGCGAGGCGTGTCCGTGCCCAGGCTGCGGGAGGGGTTTGGGTGTTCCCGGGCCCCGGGTTCCCACCCTGAGCCGCAGGCTGTGGCTCTCTCCCCCCCGCTGGAGGGGGAGACACTGCCCGTGATCCCGGGAGGCCACACAGGAGCTCCGGGTGCACCCACATTTGGGGTATGATTGTGCTGCCCCCCAGCCCTGCGATCCTGAGGGGTGGGATCCTGAGGGATGGGATCCTGAGGGGTGGGATCCTGAGAGATGGGATCCTGAGGGATGGGATCCTGAGAGATGGGATCCTGAGGGATGGGATCCTGAGGGATGGGATCCTGAGGCGTGGGATCCTGAGGGATGGGATCCTGAGGGGTGGGATCCTGAGGCGTGGGATCCTGAGGGATGGGATCCTGAGGGGTGGGATCCTGAGGGGTGGGATCCTGAGGGGTGGGATCCTGAGGGATGGGTGATCCCCGACCTTTGGGGGGTCGGTGCCTTTGGATGGGATCGGAGTCCGTGGATGGGGGCTGGTGCCTGTGGGTGCTGCACGATGCCAAGGGTCCCTTGGCTGGGGGCACCAGCACCACCCTCTTGCCTCCATGCCGAGCATCTGGATCCTGCTGCCAGCTGGGGTTTCCCATCACACTGATCCCTTCCAGTTTGGGAAGCTCCAAGGGGCCTGCCCAGGCTCCTTTTTTTCCTGTTGCAGCTCCATTCCCCCCAGCCTGGCTCTGCTCTGCGCCGGCGCTTCCCGGCCCTTTCCCTGTGACTCCTCACCTTTTTAATGGGAAGGGTTTTTCTATCAGTAGCAAATATTTTCCATAATTTCCTGGCCGATCCAATTAATGCAGAGGAAGGCGGGTGTGAATTATCCCTCCCTGCATCCAGCCTTGCCCCCTGCATGGAGCTGGGGGCTGGAAATTGCAGGATTTGCAGTAATTAAGGCAAATAGTTGGTTTTGTTTGGTTAGAAAAACAACCCGGTGCTGTTTGGAGAAGCCAGAAAAATTCTGGAAAAGGTTTTCCTTCCTGATAGCAGGAGTGGGGAAGGAGAAGTCGTTCCATGCAAAGCAGGGCTGGGCTCTCCCCTCCCTCACGTTGGGCCTGATCCTGGCTGGGAGGGAATGCACCAGAGCGGGTGAGGGGCTGCTCCTGCCTCATCCCAATGGATCATCCATTTTCCAGGGGATTTCAGCTGGGATCCCCCACAGCTCCAGTAGAACTGCGCTGGGATGCACTGGGTTGAACTGGGCTGAGCTGGGACGCACTGGGCTGAGCTGGGATGCACGGGGTTGTACTCAGCTAAACTGGGATGCACTGAGCCGAGCTGGGATATACTGGGTTGAACTGGGATGAACTGGGAATCTCCAGCCAACGAGTGCCCACAGGTGACCTGGCACCACAGCCCATGGCTGACACCTTGGCCAGCACAGCGCCCTTTGGATCATCCCCGTTCCCAGACACTGGTGGGATTGCTCTGTGCAGTGGCAGCTCTGGATTTTCCCTGCCCCTGGAGCTGCTCTGGAGCTGGCCCTGGAACGTGGCTCTGCCAGGGCTTGCTGGCTGTCCCCAAGCCAGGAGGAGCCACGGCCTGGCCTCCCAGAGAGCCCAGAAAGGCTTTCAGTGGCTTGGCTGGAGAAATGGAAACGCAGTTGACAGACAAGTGCCCGGGTTCGTGGCAGTGGCCACTGACAGCAGGGAGATTGGCTTTTGGGGGCTTGATGGAGCTGGATCCTGGTGGAGCACGTGGGGAGATGGATAACCTTGATGGAGCTGGATCCTGGTGGAGCAGGGTGGGGAGATGGATAACCTTGATGGAGCTGGATCCTGGTGGAGCACGTGGGGAGATGGATAACCTTGATGGAGCTGGATCCTGGTGGAGCACGTGGGGAGATGGATAACCTTGATGGAGCTGGATCCTGGTGGAACAGGGTGGGGAGATGGATAACCTTGATGGAGCTGGATCCTGGTGGAGCAGGGTGGGGAGATGGATAACCTTGATGGAGCTGCGGTGCGGGAGGAAGCTCCGCCGGCATTATTCCAAAATAATTTGGTTTTTATTTGTTTTCCTTTGGGGTGGGAGGAGGGATGCTGAGCCCCACAGTCCGTGGAGTTTTTCCTAAACAGATTTGCTAAATAAATAATGAGGAGGATCCATATTTTATTTATATCCCACCTCTCCGTGAGGCGCTGGAGGTGTTTTACACTGGGCCTCTGTCTCCCTTTTAGCACGGACAAACTCCTAAGAGCTTGTGAGATGGAGATGGATTTACAGAGAGATTTGGATGCTGAGCAGGACAGGCAGCTGGGTGTGCTGGAACTGCTCCTCCTGATGGACTTAATGGGCACCTTGGTGCTTTGTGAATCCAACTGGAAGTGTCTCTGCATCTGGAGGCACCTGAGGAATTCTGGTGGGAGCTGGCTCTGGCTCCAAGGGCTCAAGGGGGACCTGTACACCTGGGAGGACACTCCAGAACACCCAGGGGGATGTTCCATGGTCCCTGGGGAGGAGGGTCTGGAGTGTCTCTGTGTTCACTCATCCTTTTGAAACACTTTGTGGAACCTGGGGGGACCTAGGGGACTCTGGGAGCAGAGCAGGTCCTGTCCAGCGAGGGCCAGCTCCCCTGGACAGCCCCAGAGGAGTGTCCTTGCTCAGGGATGTGACACTCGTGGGGTGTCCTGGCTTGGGGATGTGGCTCTGGCACCGTGGGGTGTCCTTGTTCAGGGATGTGGCTGGGTGGCACACTCGTGACCAAAAATTCCACTGGATTTTCCCTGTTTTCCCTGTTCTCCCCAAAGTCTGTCCTCCCCAGAGCTGGACATGGCCCTACAGCAGCTCCAGGGTTATTCCCATCGCTGTTTTCTGAGATTTCGACAAAGCAGAGTGATCCCTTAACACGAATTATTGTTTAATTTATCCTTATATCAGAGGTGAAAAAATGTCCCTGTGGAGGGGAGGGCTCTCCCTGTCACCATCGGTCTGTCTGTCTGTCTGTCTGTCTTTCCTTGGCAGCTGTGGGTCACAGGACATGTCTCTGTCCCTGTCCCCATCCCCATCCCTGTCCCCTCCAGTGTGAGCCCCTGGTGCCCCTTCCTAGCATTTCCTGCCCATCGCCCCTGGGCACCCCAAACCCCCCCATCAACCCATCCCTCCCTCGAGGTAACGGACCCCCAAACCTCCTCCTGCTTCCAAAGCCCCCCCCCAAAATCCCAATCCCCTGCCAGTGAACCGCTCCCCTTTTCAAAGCCCCCCGGCTTTGCCAGTGCGACCCCCTCCCCTCCCAAA